>JAJAGP010003248.1:0-28552 GCA_025084515.1 Ancistrus triradiatus
TCTTCCTGTGAGTCGATTCTTTTTTATCTTACTTACAGTACTTTGGGGTCTCTTCTTCCTTTTGGCAGGGGTTTTAAACACAGGGTCCAACTCCATGTCAGTCCCCTCCTCCTGTTCTTGTGTTCCGACAGATGTTAAGTCAGGGTTGCCACACTGTACCTCCTGACTGTGATCATCTAGCTTGGGTTGTACCAGCGCTGCATCTGTCTGTGCATCCTCCATGAGTATCCCAGCTTGTAAGTTTGTCGAGTCCGTCACAGCTCTGGGTACCTCCAGGTTTAGGCCCACTGTAGGTTGTCTTTCTCCATCAGGTCTAGTCTCCATCAGCTCACCTCGCTCCAGGTCTGCTTCCACGACCGGGGCCACGGTCCTGTTCACCAGCACCCCGTCTGGATCGGCCTCGGCTGCAGGGGTGCCAGTTTCAGCCGTTGGGGGTGCATCAGGTTCCGGTCTTCCGACTCCATCCCGTACGTTGGCCTGGGACTTTTTCTTAAGACAGGCACGGATGAGGTGACCAATCTGCCCGCACCCAAAACATTTCATTTCAGTGTCCGATGATGCAAAGATCATGTATTCATACCCCTCCACCCTGAGCTTCAAGGCCAGGTCCAGCTGCTCCACCCCGTCCTTCAGCACCATGTACACCAGCCTTCGGAAAGACACCAGATGTTTCACTAGGGGGGGACTTGCACCCCAAGGGGATCTTCTTAATGGATGATACCAGTTTACCAAACCGGGAGAGTTCTTGAGTTAATTGTTCATCAGTAATAAATGGGGGGACATTAGACAAGATGATCTTTTTTGCTGGCATTTTAAGGGGATACACAGGTGTAAACTGGTCGTGTAATACAATCCCAGTTTGTATCAGTTCATTGGCCCTTTCCACAGTGTTTAGGAAGATTACAATTGTATTATACATACGAGATGCTGAAACAATGTTACTATGTCCAATGACATTCCCGGCAGCCAGACAGCAGTGCTCCACGCTGCTCCTGCTCACCACCTTCACTCCATGTCGGCGTGTCAACTTCTCAAACACGCCACCGTTTGAAGCCGCCATTACCTCGGCAGCTCCTCTCCACCCGGGTCGGAGAGACCCACAGCGCCTTGGCGCCACGCTCACACCCGGGGAATGTAATAAATAAATCCGTAGATGTAAAAACGGCACAAAACAAAAATAGCGCAACCACAAAACTTTCGGCAAAAAAACAGCTGCCACGCTCACGCGTTCCTCCGCTCACTTCGCTCGCTCACGCACTCACTTTCGCTCACACAGAGAGAGAGAGAGAGAGAGAGAGAGACTTTGACTTTTAAAAACACTTTTATGAAAATAAAGGGGATCAGCAGTCCTCCATAACACAAAAACTCGTTTAGATTACAATGACCATTAGCAGAGTTCTAAAGCAAATGATAATTCGTCATCTACTACAGAGCACACAGCCTCCCCACAGCACCATCTTTCTTCAAAATGTTCCACATCATACATTGATAATACTTGAAATCAATCAAAACCCTTGACTTCACTAGCCAAGAAAAGATTCCCATTACCTCACATTCCCCATCCTGAGCCACTTTGCTCTTACAGCTAATATAAATTTCCATCTTAGCGTGACCCAGAATAACATTAAATTTGAATCTCTATTCCATGTCAGCTCCCCTGTTCATCCTTTCAAACAGGCCTAGCCCACAAGCAGGTTGTTAACCGGAGTCACTGCGATTTTGCTTTAAAAAGATATTACATGCTGGTTTGCAAGTCACAAGCATGGAAAGCCATATTTTAAGTGCAAATGTTTTCTTACATCACAAATCCTGATTATCTCAGAGGTATCCTCTGAAAAGAATTGTGGAAGACCAAGTAGGGCAGCTGTTCTTCGGTTCTGATTTGTGTCCTGCATGCAGTTAGATGGACATGAGTGAGTAAATCAAATAATTTTACTTTAGTACACCTTTCTAAGTTTTCTACATACCTCCTTTTGAAGGCACTCCACAATACCGCTTAGGGTCAACCTCCTGCTTGATGACACTGCTGCTTTGTACAACTCCAAGAGACTTGGCAGCAAGGCATCTAATCCATCCAGCAATGACTGAACCAGACCAGTGGGGACAATTCTAGTTAACTCTGAAGGTATTTGGAAGACACATAGAACAACAGAGAGGATGGGGATTAAAAATAGCCACAGAGAGCAAAATCATATAGATGCTGTTCATTATACAGATGTCATTGGTTACCTGTCTCTCACTAAACTGTTACGTGGGGGTCAAGGAGGAGCAGACGAATTTCAGGGTCCCAGTCCAAACACAAGGTTTATTAACAAGGGGTACAACAAAAATGTGAGCCCGCCCTCGAAAACGGCGGTAACAATAAGAATGGTCAAAACCAATAATAAGTCCTAACACATGATGCCAATAAGAGAAATAATAAATATGCAAATAACGATGATACCAATAACAACAATAGCAGCAAATGATAACACTAATAAATATAATAATAATAGGAATGATAATGTTAGTGTAGGCCCTTTAAAAAATGCCCTGTGTTTTTGATTTTCTTTGTTTTTCATGTTGTGTGGCTACACTGCAGTTCCCAGAATACTTTTCTATTTTTGGCACCAATAAACTGTTTGTTTCCGTTTTGGTATGTCCATTCAGGTGGGCTTTGAGCCTGAGTGTCATACTATTGACCAATCTGAAATGAGATTGGGTGGGGCCGAAGGAGCCGACGGGGGCTCTGGGTGTGTGTGTGTGTGTGTTTGTGTCAAGGGAGAGAGAAGGAAGAAGGTCTTGCGGTCATCACGTGCATCACTCTAGTGATTCTCTGGGCAGCTCACGTGAAGTTTGGAGACTTAAAATACTTTGTATTTCGGCCCAAACAGCGGCCTGTCAGTCAGTTTGATTATTAAGCCGTGTATGTCGCACTTCAACAGCAGAGGAAGAGCGGGACACAGAACGGATACTGAACTGAGCATCGGATCGGGGGAGCATGTGTTCGAGGAACTTCGCCAAGTTTTGTCATCACTCCTGAACGTGAAGTGTGCAGGTTCTGACTGGCCGAACCAGGATTGTTGTTCCGGTCGGCCGCGGGTGAGAGCAGCGACTCGTGAGTACCTGCGTGCGGGCTGCTAACACGGATACTGAGCGGTTTCTCTGCAAACTTCCTGACCCTGTGAGTATCGCGGCAAATCATTCTTCTGACTCAAGGAATCACTTTCCACCTGGGGATTCATATATGTGCACCAACGAAAATGGCGACAGCGAGCGCTTAAGAACTGGGGACACACACACACACACACACACACACACACACACACACACACACACACACACACACACAGGCTCCATACCATTTGAACATTTCATTACATTTCTGCTAAGGGGGTTCTATAAATGTTGAATGTTGTTATTTTTGTTCCATGTTTAAACATTTATTCTCTTTAATGGTGTTAAGCCATAGTTTTCTGGAGATGTGTTTGTTTTGAACTAAATTATTTCCTGTGTTGGATTTAGAGAATTTTAAGGAATATTTGAGAATTTACTGACGTTTGATTTGTGACTTTTGTTTTTCTTTTCTTTTATTTAAAACATTTTGATTTAGAATAAACAGCTCCAGCATTTCTTTCTTTCCAGAGAACAATGGTTTGTTTGTTCATTTAAGGGCACAAAAATAAGTATTACCCAGGTAACACTTGTACACATTGTTTAAGAATAATTTTACTAAACACTTGGGATGTACGCAACCCTAAATTTTATTAGGCGCCTTGGGGGGGGGGGGGGGGTTTACATTTTTGGAGGCATCGCTGGGATCATTCCTAAAAAAAAAAGTTTCCTGTCTGTGTATGATATTGATATTTAGCATTACGAGTATGGATCTTAGTCAAGCTGTTGAGTGGAGTAGACAAGAGAACATTCACCCAGATAATGCCCCTCTACTGGGTAAGGTTCCTAGGGAGATAGCAGATGATGTTATCTTGAGAGTGTTAGGAACAGTCAAAGTTTTTGGGTGTACCAGGATAAGGGGTCGGCGTGGGGATTCTACTGGCAAACAGGTGTTTATTCCAGTGGAGACCAATACTGTTTTGGAGCCACATACCATTCCTTCTGAGGTTGGCATTGAAGGGGAGGTAGGGCCTTGGCCTATACATCTGGTAAGCCATTTAGGACCTATAGATTCTAGCTCTGGGGATGATGCATTTCATTCTAAGCTGTGCACATTGCTTAAGCAGGAAGGCAAGTCTATGGATGATGTAATGGCCTTTGCTAGGGAAACTCCACACCCTAAGCCTGATCTTAGTGCAGATCTAGTGAATGCCATAGGCAAGCTGATTGATAAGTGTAGTCAAGTACCCACTGATGGGCCTAGCTACAGAAAATTAAGGATATTCTCAGGAGTCAGACCTGTCGCTCTAGGTGAGGAGGAGTATGAAGTTTGGATGGAGCAAGCTACTCAAATGGTCAGTGAATGGCAGTGTAATGAGTCAGCAAAGAAACAGCGCATTGTAGAAAGCTTAAGGGGACAAGCTGCTGATATTATTAGGTTTCTAAAACTTGGAAACCATATTGCCACTGTTATCGACTACTTGGCTGCTCTCGATACTGCTTATGGCACTACAGAGACTGGGGCTGATTTAATGGCCAAGTTTAGGCACACCTATCAAGAGAACGGGGAAAAGCTGTCCACTTTTCTGTATTGGCTGGATAAACTTCTTAATCGAGCTCTGTCTAAAGGAAGAATTGAAGTTGCAAACTTGAATAAAGCCCGTATGGAGCAACTGGTGAAGGGTGCTCTTACTGGTGATAAGGTTGCGCTCAGACTTCGACTCACCCATACTTTGAGAGATCCTCCCTCCTTTTCACAGCTACTAAGAGAAGTTAGGGAGGAGGAGGAATGGATCAGGTCTAGAGAAACTGTGAGAGCAGAAGTTGCTGCCACTGCTGTATCTCAACCACTTAAGGCTACTGAACTGGACAGTTTAAAGAAAGAAGTGAAGGAGCTGTCAGGTCAGGTTTCTAAGCTCTTAAATTTGGCTTCAATTAGGTCTACACCAAGTAGATCAACGACAGAAAGTGAGACAATTCACCAAAGGGTGCAAGACGATCTTGTATCAGAAAAGACGAAACCCAAGCCGAAGCCAACAGGAATTTTCTGCTACAGGTGTGGGGAGGATGGACACACCAAAAGAGGATGTAAAGGGGCTGAGGACTTGAGGAAAGTGAATCGAAAGCTGATTGACCTGAACTGGTTGAAATTAAACTTCACTGGAGCTCAGTGAAAGAACGGCACCGGGCTCCAATTAAGGCACGTTCCACACAATCTTCATCTGCAGATGTAAACATCACCAAGATACCTGAGGGGTTAGTGGGACCCACGTCCGAGATACCAGTTCAGATAGAGGGAATCTATACTAGAGCACTTTTACATAGTGGTTATCAGGTCACCATTCTCGACAGAAGCTTCTATGACGCACACTTGTCACATCTGCCCTTAGAGCCAGTAGAGGATTTGGAAATATGGGGGCTTAGTTCTCACAAGTATCCTTATGATGGGTACCTGTCAGTCAAACTTGAGTTTACTGGAGGGATTGCAGAGGTCCAGGAACCAATAGACGCATTAGCGTTAGTGTGCCCTGATCCCATCTCAAAGTCCTCCGTTGCTCTTTTGGTGGGAACTAACACTCAGATAGTAAGGACGCTTTTCAATTCGTGTAGAACTCAGGGTGGGGAACAGTTTTTAAATACCTTGGTCATACACCCAACAATTAGGGAAGCTTATGAGTCCTTAAAGGACACTGGCACGTTTTTCAGAAGAACGGGACCGTTTGGTTTGTTCAGCCCAAGCCAATCACTTTGATGCCAGGCAGAGTCCTTCGAGTGGCTGGTTTGCCCAAGATGCCTAGTAAACTAACCAATTCACTTTTGTTAGTAGATCAACCTGAAGAAGTAAATACTTCCACTGAAGCACAAGTGAGACCTGAAGTTCACTCTGCATCTGTACTGTCACAGAAGCATGTAGTTGTCAGTGTAAGAAATGCATCCAGTAAGCCTGTTGTACTGAGAAGAGGGACACCACTGGCTAATATTTTTCCTGTCACTATGGTCCCTCAGCTAAAGGTTCCTGACACGACTGCTGCCTTGACTCCTAATTCCTTTGATTTTGGGGACTCCTCAATGCCAGAAGAAGCAAAACGACGACTTTTTGAGAAAATGATGGAGAGAAAGGAAGTGTTCTCTTGCCACGAGTTCTCTTGCCATGTAGGGTGTTCTAAGAGTACCACACATGACATTTGTTTAACCGATCCAAAACCTTCTAGAGAAAGATCTCGTCACCTAGCTCTTGCAGATATAGAGGATGTGCGCAAACATCTACAGGAACTCAAGGAGAATAATATTATCCTTACGCAAAAGTCCTTACGCATCTCCAATAGTAGTAGTTTGGAAGAAGTCAGGAAAGGTCAGGATGTGCGTGGATTACCGAACTATGAATCGACGAACTATCCCAGATCAATACACAGTCCCAAGAATCGAGGATGCGCTTCATAGTTTATCGGGAAGTAAGTGGTTCACAGTGTTAGATTTGAGAAGTGGGTTTTACCAGATCCCAATGAGCAAAGCTGACAAGGAGAAAACAGCTTTTATTTGTCAACTTGGCTTCTATCAATTTGAACGCATGCCACAAGGGATTTGTGGGGCACCTGCCACTTTCCAAAGGGTCATGGAAAGATCAGTTGGGGATATGAACTTCCTGCAGGTCTTGATGTACCTTGATGACTTGATTGTCTTTGGGAAGACTTTAGAAGAACATGAGGAAAGACTCCTAAAAGTTCTTGACCAGTTGAGAGATGAAGGGTTGAAACTGTCACTTTGGGAGGACTAAATGTCAGTTTGGGAGGACTTCAGTAACCTACGTTGGTCACATTGTGTCCGAGGATGGAGTATCCACTGATCCGTCAAAGATAGAGGCTGTGTTAGCATGGCCCAAGCCTCAGACATCGTCAGAACTCTTTTCTGGGAAGATCTTTTCTGGGATTTTGTGGATATTACCGACGCTTTGTAAAGGATTTTTCCAGAAACTGTCGTCCCCTTAATGAGTTACTGCAGTGCTCTTCATCTCCCTCCGGTCTGAAAACGAAATCTGGACAGCCAGCGCCAAGTAAAGTTCATGTTTTGGAACGAGATGGATTGCAGTATGCGATACTGCATTTGAAGAGCTTAAAGCTAAGTTGACACAGACTCCAGTGCTAGCTTTTGCTGATACCAGGAAGCCCTATGTTTTGCACATTGATGCTAGCCTAGATGGCTTGGGTGGGGTCTTGTATCAGGAGCATGACAACAAATTGCGGCCTGTTGCCTTTATTAGTAGAAGCCTTTCACCATCCGGGGAAAAGTATCCAGCTCATAAACTCGAGTTTTTAGCTTTAATGTGGGCTGTTCTAGACAAACTGCATGATTATCTCTATGGAGTCCCTTTTGAGGTCAGAACCGACAACAACCCCTTGACCTATATCATGACATCTGCAAAGCTTGACACCACAGGTCACAGATGGCATTGTCTACGTATGATTTTGGTCTGAAATATTGACCTGGACGGAAGAATGTGGATGCCGATTCTTTGTCCAGTCGCCCACATGCTAGTCTTTCTCCGGACGATGACTGGCAAGAAATTCCAGCTCCTGGTGTTCAAGCAATGTGCCAGGGACTGTCCATTGACAGTGGGACGAGTTCACGGGCAAGCTGTGTTGTCAAGCAAATGGGAACCAATGTGTCTGCTATGCCCAAAGTTTACTGTCAGAGTACAAGAGTAGGAGTTGATCAGTTGTATACCTTAAGTAAAGAGGATATCCAGACTGCTCAGAGGAGTGACCCTTGCGTTGGGGAAGTTTGGTTAGCCTTTAGCCAAAGTAGGCATGTTACAAGTGTTTGGACTAAACATCCCGACATTAGAGTTTTAAAGAGAGAATGGGAGAAACTGTCTTTCGAGCAAGGACTGTTTTACCGGACAGTTAGGCTGGCTGACCAGAGAACCCGACGACAGTTAGTACTTTCCAAACAGTTTCATAGCATTGTATTAAAATAATTGCACAATGACAATGGACATCTAGGCTTTGACAAAACCTATGCCTTAGTTCGAGACAGATTTTTCTGGCCCAGCATGAAGCGTGATGTAGAGTCTTATTGTCAGACCTGTGATCCGTGCATTAAGAGGAAAACGCTTCCTCAGAGAGCTGTTCCCTTGTCCCATATGAGTAGCTCTGGACCTATGGATCTTGTTTGTATCGACTTCCTTACCATTGAGCCAGACTCTCAGAATGTATGCAATGTCTTAGTGGTGACAGATCATTTTACAAGATATGCACAAGCTTTTCTCACAAAAGATCAAAAAGCTATGACAGTAGCCAAAACCTTGTGGGAGAAATACTTTATCCACTATGGCTTTCCCACTCGAATTCATTCAGATCAGGGGAGAGACTTTGAAAGCAAGTTGATCCATGAGATATTGACAATGCTGGGAGTAAAGAAATCCAGAACTACCCCGTATCACCCTCAAGGGGACCCTCAGCCAGAATGATTTAATCGAACCTTGTTGGACATGCTGGGAACCCTTAACACTCAGCAAAAGTCAAAATGGAGCCAGCATATTACTCATCTGGTACATGCTTATAATTGCACTCCCAATGAGGCCACTGGTTTCTCTCCATACTATCTTTTGTTCGGCCGTGAGGCTAGACTGCCAATTGATGTGTGTTTTGGAATCTCTGCAGACAGGGACTCAGCGTCGTCACATTTGAAGTATGTGTCCAGAATGAAACAAGACCTGGAACAGGCCTACCAATTAGCTAAAGCCACAGCTGCCAAGATGAAGTCAAGTCAAGTCAGATTTATTTATACAGCGCTTTTTACAATGGAGCATTGTCTCAAAGCAACTTTACAAGTTTAGATTATTGTCACGTGAGGGAGGCGAACTGAGGTGAGATGAACGCAGGTTCACAAAAAGAGAGGATTTATTAACAAAAGGTAAACAAAGGGAGACACAGCGAACGGAACAGGCGAGGACTGAAATCGGGTGGATAACATAAATGAGGCCGAAGCCGTAAACGGGCGTGAAACAAAAACCAAAACAGTTAGGACATATGAACAACGCAAAACGGGTGGAAACTAAAGCGAACACGGAAGAAGGTGAAAACGGGCTATACCTGGATGGGATGAGGCAGAATTGGACAGGAAGCGGTGGTGAAGGCACTCGGGTGACACGGATAGGACGAGAACACGGAAGATACGGACGGGTGAGGCGCGTAGGGATGCGGAATGCGAGGAGGTGCGTAGGGACGCGACCCGGCATGGTGCAACATCGATAATCCGCAGTGAGGTGAGTAGAAGAAGACAGCAAAACCCAACGTCTCTGATCACCATAAGACTCTTTCACTACTATGAACCCCCCAGCTCTGCCCTTATTCTAAGGCAAGGATGCATGAGTCAAGATCACGAGGACCGAAACCCAGTTCAGCCAGAAAGCCCACTCGACACTCCCGGCTAGCGGACAAGGCAGGCAGGCCAGAACATGACTCCAGAGTCCGGCCCCAGTGACCCAAGCCATGCATCCTGGTCTAAATCTAGTCAAAAGCCTGTGTAAATAGGTATGTCTTTAGCCTAGACTTTAAAACTTTGGAGAGTGTCTGAATCTCGAACGAAAGTGGGAAGTTTTATTTCCATAGTTTGGGGGGCCATGTATGAGAAAGCCTTTCCCCCTGCTGTGGACTTTTTTTAATTCTAGGAACAAAAAGAAGTCTGCACCCTGGCGAACGAAGTAGACGAGTTGGATTGTAAAACTCTAAGAGGTCACTCAGATAATGTGGGGCCAGGCCATGTAGAGCTTTATAAGTTATAAAGAAGTAGTTTGTAATCAATGCGGAATTTGACTGGTAACCAGTGCAGTGATGATAGAACAGGAGTGATATGATCAAATTTTCTAGTTCGAGTTAGCACTCGGGGGCAGCTGCATTCTGAACTAACTGAAGTTTATTTATAGATTTACTAGAGCATCCAGTAAGTAAGGCGTTTACAGTATCCAACCTTGAGGTTATAAACGCATCAACTTGTTTTTTTTCTGCATCATTAAAAGAGAGGATATTTCTAAGTTTAGCGATATTACGTAATTGAAAGAAGCAATTCGAGTGATGCTGCTAATGTGCGCATCAAAGGAGAGATCTGAATCAAATGTGACCCCTAAGTTTTTTTACAGACGGACGGGGCAATACTGGACAGCCATCTAGATTTAGGATAGATGTAGCTAACCTGTCTCTCACAGCCTGGGTCCCACTAATAGCACCTCAGTTTTTATCTGAGTTAAGTAAGAGAAAATTAAATAACATCCAATCTTTTATTTCCTTTACACGGTCCTCGATTTTTTTGATTGTAAGGCTGTCATTAGTTTTGGCTGATATGTACAGCTGTGTATCATCTGCATAGCAGTGGAAATGAATGCCATGTTTACAAATAACTGAGCCTAGTGGCAGCATGTACAGAGAGAATAAAAGCAGGCCAAGCACTGACCCCTGAGGCACGCCATACTTCACTTTTGAGAGCTTAGATCTTAGATTTATTTATATGAACAAACTGGTACCGGGTCACCCGGTTAAGTAGGATTTAAACCAAGAAAGCTGATCCCCCCTTAATACCTACAGTATTTTCTAGTCTGTTTAGTGAAACATCATGATCTATAGTGTCAAATGCTGCACTTAAATCTAACAGAACAAGAAAGAAAACACATCCCTTATCTGAGGACATTAACAAGTCATTAAGTACCCTAAGTAATGCTGTTTTCAGTACTATGATGGGGGCCTGAAGCCAGACTGAAATGTTTCATAAATTTCATTCCTTTGGAGGTGACTACAGAGCTGCTGATAGACAGCTTTTTTCTAATATTTTGGACAGAAACGGTAGATTGGAAATTGGTTCCTATAATTAGATATCACACAAGGGTCAAGATTGGCTTTTTTTTAATCAAGTGGTTTGATAACGGCAGACTTAAAGGATTTGGGCACATACCTAAGGTAGGGATGAATTTAAAATAACTAACACTAGCTCTATAACACTAGGTAATACGTGTTTGAGTAGACATGTAGGAATTGGATCTAACAAACATGTTGATGACTTAGACGAGCTAATCAGTGCGGATAGTTCAGTATTAGTAATTGGGGTAAAAGATTCTAATCTTGATTTACGGCTAATTGAACAGATGTCTTCACTAGTGCTGCATCTGGAAGGTTGCTGAACAGTTTGGTGATGTGATGAGCATTGAGTTTTATGCCTAATGTTTTTCTATCTTATCATTAAAAGAAAGTCATGAAATCATTACTGTTAAAATTACACAGAATGGGAGAGTCACTTTCTGTGGGTTTTTTTTTTGTTAATTTGGAGACTGTATTAAAGAGAAATCTTGGATTATTTCTTATTTTTTTCTCTATGATTGAAGAGAAGTATGCAGCTTTAGCTTTAGTGAGGGCATGCTTATACTCTGCCATGCTGTCCCTCCAAGCAATCTTAAACACCTCCAATTTACTATGTCTCCACTTGCGCTCTAAATGCCGTGTTCTTTGCTTTAAGGTACGGGGGTGTGGTCATTATACCATGGTGCTAGCCTTTTTTTTCCCTAATACGTTTGAGCCTAGCAGGGGCAGTCGTGTCCAGGGTTGAGTGAAGCACACATTCTAATTGCTCATTTACACACTCAAAGATGATTTATCCTCCGTAGGTGTATTAAATTTTAAGTCTGGTAGGTTTTTAAATAAACGCAGCTGGAGTAGCAGATGGTGATAGTGCGCTTGGTGTGATAACGAGACAGAAGGATTTTATTTATTAGAGATAGCTCAAATACTAAAAGATAGTGATCTGAAATCGAATCACTTTGCGGGAAACATCAAGGTTATCTATATTGATACCAAATGTTAATATTAGATCTAAAGTATGATTACAGCGGTGGGTTTGGTCCCCTCACATTCTGAGTGATACCCATGGATGCCTAAGATGGACTCGAAAGCAATTTTTAAGTGGATCCTGCTCATTGTCAAAGTGAATATTTGAAATCACCTACAATTAAAGTCTTATCTGTTGACAGTAGTAAGCAAGAAAGAAAGTTAGCAAATTCCTGAAGAAATTCTGAATAGGGACCAGGTGGGCGGTAAATAGTGATAAGCTGAAAAGAGTGTGGTTTTGACTTCCATAACGATGGATCAGTCACATTAAGAATCAGTATTTCAAACGAATTAGCCTTGTAATGGGATTTAGCTGTAACACCTAATTTTTTGTCAAAAATTGTGGCTATGCCTCCCCCCCGACCATTAGGACGAGGGCGATTAGCATGACTGTATCCAGGAGGTGAGGCTTCATTTAAGGCTAAATATTCATCAGGTCTAATCCAAGTCTCAGTGAGACAGAGAGTGTGTAAGCGTTTATCAGTGATCATTTCATTTACAATCACTGCTTTGTTTGTAAGTGATCTAATGTTAAGTAGTCCTAGCTTTAGTCTAATGTTGTTATTTCTTTGGCAGCTATCTGTGTTTATACTAATGAGGTGCATGTGGCAGAGACTACACAAAATAACAGACTACAAAGCGAAAGCTCACAGTGCAGTAAACATTAGTGCTGCGCTCCCAGATGAGTTAAACGCCTTTTACACCTGCTTTGAAGCGAAACACACTGCACCTCCGATAAAGCCCACCGCTACTGAGCCGAACACATCAACATCCACAAGGCAGCCGGACCGGACGGCATTCTGGACGGGTTCTTAAGGTCTGTGCAAACCAGCTAGCAGGAGTGTTTACAGACATCTTCAATCTCTCTCTTTTCCTCTCAGTCGTGCCAGCATGCTTCAAACTGGCCACCATTGTTCCAATTACAAAAACTGCAACTGTTACTTTCCTGAATGACTGGCGCCCAGTTGCTCTGACCTCCATCATAAGTAAATGCTTTGAGAGGGTGGTCAGAGACTTCATGTGCTCATCACTGCCTGGAACCCTGGACCCTCTGGAGTTCACTTACAGACAGAACAGGTCCACTAGACTCAATGCCGTGGGTCTGAGCGGTTCTTTGTGCAGCTGGATCCTGGACTTTGTCTGACCGACGCCAGGTGGTCAGGATGGGAAACATGACCTCCTCCTAACAGACCCTCAACACTGGAGCTCCCCAGGGCTGCGTTCTGAGTCCCCTGCTCTACAGTCTGTAAACACATGACTGCACTGTTAGTCACAGCTCCAACGGCATCATCAAATTTGCAGATGACACAACGATAAAAGGTCTGATCTCCAACAATAACGAGACAGCCTACAGAGAGGAGGTTATCTCTCTGACATGCTGGTGCCAGGAAAACAGCCTCCATCTGAACGTCAGTAAGACCAAGGAGCTGATCATAGACTTCAGTAAGCAAGAGACAACGTACGCCCCCATCACCATCAACGGAGTCACAGTGGAGAGAGTCAGCAGCTTCAAGTTCCTCGGGGTCCATTTAACTGAGGATCTCACTTGGACAGAACACACAAGACAGACTGTGAAGAAAGCCCAGCAACGCCTCTTTTTCCTCAGATGGCTCAAGAGGTTTGGCAAGAGTACCCACATGCTCAGGACAATCGTGGAGAGTATACTGATAGGCTGTATCACTGCCTGGTATGGGAGCTGTACCACTCTGGAAAGGAAAGCCCTGGAGAGGGTCGTACAGACTGCCCAGCGCATCACCAGAGTACAACTGCCAAACCTGCAAGACATTTACACCAGTCGCTGCTTGAGGAAGTCCATGAGGATTATAAAGGACTCCACCCACCCAAGTCACTGCCTGTTCTCACTGATGCCGAGCGGCAGGAGGTATAGGAGCATCAGGACCAGAACCAGCCAGTTCCGACACAGCTTCTTTCCTCAAGCCGTCAGAGTACTGAACAGCAACAGACAAAGACAATAAACACAGCAACACACACACACATGCACATAACCCACTTCATTTGCACTCTGCACTTTCATTCATACCTGGAAAACTGTTCATCTTGGACCTTCTATCATTCAAGCTATACTTTACTCATTACTTGCATAATTTTGCACATAAATCTGCACTCAAGATTACAGTGTATAAAATGGTGCTGGTCTTTCTTCTTATTTAATGTATATATTGCTGTATAGTACAACTGTGAGGGATTGAGCACCCAAGAAATTCACTCACCTTTCACACCTGTGTTAACGTGACGTGACAAAAAAAGGATTTGATTTGATTTGGAAGGAGAGGCGAAGAGGAGCTAAGGAGAAGCTACCAGAAACTATTGCCGGCTGAGGAAAGCTACCAGAAGCTATTGCCAGCTAAGGGAAGCTACGAGACGCTATTGTCGGCTGAGGGAAGCTACGAGAAACTATTGCCGGCTGAGGGAAGCTATCAGAAACTATTGCCGGCTGAGGGAATCTACCAGAAACTAATACCGGCTGAGGGAAGCTACCAGAAACTGTTGCCGGCTGAGGGAAGCTGCGAGAAGCTATTGACAGCTGAGGGAAGCTACCAGAAACTATTGCCGGCTGAGGGAATCTACGAGAAGCTATTGCCGGCTGACTGTTTATACATATTTCCTTTTATATTGTGGTTGCTACTTTTCCCACACACAATAAAAAGACATTATAAGACCCAGCACTGGATTGCATGTATATATCGACTTGTATATATGCTTAATATTTTCTAAAATACTTAGTCATTTTAAAGCATGGGTGTATTTTATATGTTGTATTTTATTCAACATGTTTGGCACATTATCTGGTCTGGGGTCCCGAGGAGGGGCAGGACTCCTCTATTTTTACTTTTGGAAACAGCAGGACACTTTAGAGGCCCCCTCCACCTGCAAATTCAAAAATTCAAAGAGTCAAAAGTTGCTTTATTGGCATGACAAATATAAAAACTGGCATTGCCAAAGCTTGGCTAAAGGGAATCAAACTGTACATACAGTCAAAAAGAAATAAGGATTAAAATTAAAATACAATCATAATATTAATAAAGAAATTAAAAATTGAAAAGACAAGACAGCTGCACAGTCTCTAGAGCCACTGTTTAGTCCTCTTGCAGTGCAAAGTTACTCAGCAACATTGTTTTGCCAAGAACATTATGGAATCCTGCGGATCCGGCTAGATCACTGAGAGTCTCACTTCACTTGGCAGGAAATTCTGTGAGTGTGTGTGTGTGTGTGTGTGTGAGAGAGAGAGTGAGACAGAGACAGAGAGAGACAGAGAGAGAGAGAGAGAGAGAGAGAGAGAGAGAGAGACAGAAAGAGAGAGACGTTTTTTTTTTACTTTTTACAATCTTTTAATTTACATTTAAAAAAATCAAGCAATAAATAAGACAAACGTGTTCAGTCGATAAATAAAATCATCAAAACAAATTAATAAAATTAAAATTAAAATTAGCTATAGTGTTGTACTAGTATGGCTCTGCTTAGATTAATTCCGGGACAAAAGCAAGTCTTTTTTCTTCTATCCAGCACAAGGTTTTCTCGCAACACCACACAGTCTTAAAAGTTTCAAGGTCTTCCATACTAATGTAAAAGTTAAAATCAATTAGTTGGCATTCAGACTTATTTCTCTTGACATATTTAAAACCAGAGATGAAAATCTGTGAAGTAAAGTTTACGTTAAAAGACCTTCAAATGCTTTGTAATAAAACAAACAATAGTGTTAACCTAGAGCAGTGAATAAAAGCATGAAAAACTGTTTCCCTGTCCATGCAGAAAGAACAATCCTGCATGACCTGCCGGTTTAAAATGGAGATGAAAGAGTTAACAGCCACAATACTGTGTAAAATCCTCCACTGCAGGTCTGCAGCTTTCAAGGTTAATGGGGGATTGTACAGTGCCCTCCATACAGTGGGACTGTGGTAGTGGATAAGGTACTGGACTATGGACCAAAAGGTCCAGGGTTCAAATCCCACCTCTGCCAAGCTGCCACTGTTGGGTCCTTGAGCAAGGCCATTAACCCACAATTGCTTGGATTGTAAGACTGTATCAATTGTAAGTCGCTCTGGAAAAGGGTGTCTGCTAAATGCTGTAGATGTTGATGTAGAATCTGGGTTAAAATCAACATTAAAGGTACACATCTCCATGGTGTGTCTACCCTTCCATTCAATTTTTTCTTATATAAAACCATAACACAGGACCTATAGAGCAGTTTACCCGTCACTGTGTCCATGTTCATTTCACCTCTGCACTCCAGAAAGGGACTGTCACACCCATCCAGGTCTGGAGAGAGGCTCAGCTGGGGAAAGGGTCCTTCCTCAGTGGGACTGGTCCCAGCAGCACTCCAGTCTGTCAGCTGGGCCCTCTCCTCTGACGTTAGTGCCGACCTCCACTGGTTGAGTAGCTGGTTTACGACACGTACAGATCGCAGTCCCAGATGTGCTGCCAGGTCCTCTGCCCTTGAGAGGTTGGCACCCGCAATGTCCACCAGCTGTCGCAGCGTAACAATCCTGGACGTTAGAAGGATCCTGGACAGTGCAGGGTTGGTCGCGCCAGAAATGTCAAGTTGTCCACCATGGATTAGTGGTTCATTCAGCAACCCCTGTACTGTTCTGTGTCCTTCATAATCCTTTCTGAAAAGGCTCCATATTTTAAAAAATCCACGTTAAAAGTCTAGTAGTCCGGTTATGTCCAGAGTTATTGTGTCCATTAAAAACAATGTCCTGTCCACTCCTAGGCCTCCCATTGTTCGCAGTAATCTATAAGCTGTTGCTTGCCACTCTAGATTCTTGGGCCCAGTGAGGAGTCTCTGTATAAATTGGAGGCGGAAGGCTGCAGTTCTGCTGGCTAACTGAACCAGCCCCTGTCCCCCCTCCTCTTTAGGCAGGTGTAATGCGCTCTGAGGAATCCAGTGTAGACCGTCCCAGTGGAAGTCCACCAGCAGGGCTTGTATGCTTGCCAGTAGATTGGGTGGTGGATCCACGCAGGCCAACTTGTGCCACAGGGATGACGCTGCTAAGTTGTTGATGACGAGTGTTCGACCCCTGTTGGACATTTTTGGAAGCAAACGCTTCCACCTGCTCAACCTGCCCTTCACCTGCTCAATGACCCCCTCCCAGTTTTTTCTTAAAACATTGCTGTTACCTAGGTAGACACCCAGGTACTTAAAACCACCTTTTTTCCATACTAGTCCTCCCGGTAATGAAGGCTGCTCTCCATCCCACCGACCAATTAAAATTGCTTCGCTCTTGGTCCAGTTAAGCTTTGCAGATGATAAAATCCCAAAGTCACGTAAAACATTAGCTAAAACATTTACATCTGCCTGCATATTCACCAATACAGCCACATCATCTGCATATGCTGATAAAACAACAGAAGCATCTGACTGAGGTATGCTAAAACCTGAGAGTTTCTCTCTCAGCTTGCATAAGAGAGGCTCTGTTGCTAAGGTATACAGCATGCCAGATAGGGAACAGCCTTGCCTAATGCCTCTATACACTCTAAAAGGGGCACACAACCCACCATTAACCTTCAGTACACTCTCAATCTCACAATACAACACCTTGAACAGAGTTATAAAACCTGGGTTGAAGCCAAATGTTTCTAGCACCTTCCATAAGTATCCATGTTCAACTCGGTGTTAGGATTCGAGAAAGAATCCTCTAAGTTAACTAGAAAATCAGAACCCAAAATGCAGATACACAGCCAGTATCAGACGAGTATAAGATCAGAAGATTTATTAACACTATTCAATCCAAATAATAAACTTCAAGAACAGAATAGTAAACCGTGCAGGATCAGGGAGAGTCCAGGGGGCCAGCGCAACTGAGGAAGAAACTGAAAAGAACAGGAGTGCGGCGGTGGTGAAGCGTGTCTCCAGAAGAAGCGGTTCCGTCCTCCAGGAGGCTGACGTACCACAGCTGAGACGAGGCGACCAGTTTAAGCTGCGAGACGTGGAATGTGGGATGAATACGCATATGCCTAGGCAATTTCAAACGGACAGAAGAGGGGTTAATCTCGTTGTCGACCTCAAACATGCCTATGAAACGAGGCGCTAGCTTCCTGGACTCAACGCGGAGGGTAACGTCCCGTGCCGAGAGCCAGACAGACTGCCCTGGGGCGTACATAGGAGCGGGCCTTCGCCGGCGGTTGGCGGTGCGCTGGGCCTCGCCACGAGCTTTGAGCAGGGCTGTGCGCACAATCCGCCAGGTGCGATGACAGCGACGCATGTGGTGGTGTACAGACGGAACTGCCAGGTCAGCCTCGCAGTCCCTGAAGAGAGGCGGCTGGTATCCAAGGGAGGCCTCAAACGGGGAAAGGCCCGTGGCAGAGTTGGTGAGTAGGTTATGGGAATATTCCGCCCAGGCCAGGTTAGCGGCCCTCATAGACGGCCACCAAAAATGCCTGGGAAGCAATAATAACGTGCGACGCACTCCTGGGTGACAGGCAAACTTAGAATTATGAGCCCACTGAAGGACTGTGGAACGGACTGAGATAGGCACATACCTGCGACCAGGAGGGACTCCCCCGGGAACCGGTTCTTCACCCTGCGCCTCTTCGACCGCCCGATGTACTTCCCAGGTCAGATGAGCCACCAGACGATCAGACGGAAGGATGGTGTCGTTAGTTTCCAGGGACTCTTCGGAAGAGAACTGATGAGAAAGAGCGTCAGGCTTAACATTGCGGGAACCAGGTCTGTAAGTCAAAGTAAAGTTAAACCTTGAAAAGAAAAGGGCCCAGCGGGCCTGACGAGACTTCAACCTCTTGGCCGTCCAAACGTAGGCCAAGTTCTTATGGTCGGTCCATACGACGAACGGCAGCTCAGACCCCTCGGGCCATCAGCGCCACTCTTCTAAGGCCAGCTTGACGGCCAACAACTCACGGTTCCCGACGTCATAGTTGCTTTCAGCGGGGGACAAGCGGCGTGAGAAGAAGGCGCAGGGTTGCAATTTATTGTCCGGTCCAGTGCGCTGGGACAGGACGGCGCCCATGCCCGAGTCCAATGCATCCACCTCCACGATGAACTGGCGTGTAGAATCTGGTTGAACTAGGACAGGGGCAGAGGTAAACAAAGTCTTAAGCTTGTTGAAAGCTTGGTCTGCCATGGGAGTCCAAAGGAAAGGCCTTTTCGTGGAGGTGAGCTCAGTGAGAGGTTCCGCCACTTTACTGTAATCCCGTATAAACCGGCGGTAGAAGTTGGCAAAGCCTAGAAACCATTGCAGCTCCTTGCGTCCCGGGGGAGTGGGTCACTCTGCAACTGCTTGAATTTTTGCCAGGTCCGCCTTGATGCACCCTCCCTGGATGATAAAGCCCAGAAATGAAACTGTTTCGACATGAAACTCACACTTCTCGGCCTTAACGTAAAGACGATTCTCCTGCAACCGGGTAAGGACCTGACGGATGTGCCGGACATGATCATCTTCAGTTCTGGAAAAGATTAAGATATCATCCAGATATACAAATAGGAAACGGTTCAGGTAATCCCTAAGCACATCATTAATTAGGGCCTGAAACACAGCAGGAGCGTTAGTGAGGCCAAATGGCATTACGTAATACTCGAAATGGCCAAGAGCGGTGTTGAAAGCGGTCTTCCATTCATCCACTTCTCTTATACGTACAAGGTAATAAGCATTGCGCATGTCCAATTTAGAAAATACCTTGGCCCCTTGGAGGAGGTCAGATGCTGTGAACAGGAGAGGCAGGGGGTACTTGTTCCGCTTAGTAATTTTATTCAGACCTCGGTAATCTATACAGGGGCGAAGACCGCCATCCTTTCTGGCCACGAAGAAAAAGCCTGCTCCTACAGGCGACGTGGAGGGTCGTGGAGGGGATTCTTCCATGGCGCTCCTCTCTTGGCGCAAGAGATTGTATAAGCACCCCGAGGGGAGCGGGGCCCCCGGAAGCAGATCAATCGCACAATCGTATGTACGGTGTGGGGGGAGGCTCCTGGCTCTGTCCTTACAAAACACCTCCCAGAGGTCATGATATTGCGCAGGGACCCGGGAGAGATCCGGGAGTTCCTCGGGCCGAGAAGTGCGAGAATTGGTACCTGTGGCAGGAGTAGCGGATTGCAGACAGCCTTCGTGGCAGAATTCGCTCCACCCGGAGATTCTGCCCCATTTCCAGTCGATCGTGGGGTTGTGCAGCGTGAGCCAAGGATGCCCCAGTACTAATGGGGATGAGGGAGAGCTAATGAGGGATGAGGGAGATCACTTCATGGTGGTTTCCCGAGACAGACAGATATAGTCAGGGAGTGTGCGATGTGTGATGGAGGTCAGGGGCTTACCTTCCAGTGCGTGGACCTTACGGGGCTCTTTCAGTGCCTCCAAATCAATTCCTAGCTGCGAGACCAACACTCGGTCTACCAGGTTTTCTTCGGCCCCGGAGTCTACGAGGGCTTCTAAGGGGAAGGAGGCCCCAGGGAAACGGATGACGGCTGGAACTAACAGAAAGGAGTTACCCCTAGTAGGAGGCCCCGGGACATGGCACGATAGCACCCCCAGCTTAGTGGAAGGACCCGCCGTCTTAGGGCGAATAGGGCAGGTGCATAGAAGATCGCCAGGTTGGCCACAATACATACACAGGCCACTCCCCCGACGCCTGGTGCGTTTTGCCACTGAAAGCTCAGTGCGTCCAAGCTGCATGGGTTCGGAAGGTTCCAGGTGTTCGAGCTCAGCTTCGGTGGGTCTGGTTTGTCGAAAGGGGGTTGCTTGGAAATCGCAAGATCCACCAACGCAATGCCCTATACCGCCTACATTCATGAAGGCGCCAGTCCAGGCAAATCGCAAGATCCACCAACGCCTGCAGGTCAGTTGGATCATCACGGACCGCCAATTCATCCGTGAGCTGTTCGGACAATCCCTTCCGGAACACCTCACGCAGTGCGGGGTCATTCCACCCAGCGTCAGCCACCAGTGACCAGAACTCAACAGAGTAGTCGGCCACGGAGCGTGAGCCCTGGTGCAGACGGCTGAGACGGCTTGATGCCGCTTCCCCATGGTTAGAGTGATCAAACACGGCCCTAAACCGACGGAGGAAGTCACCGTACGAGACCGAGTCCGAACAAGCCCTGGACAAGGCAGCCTCAGCCCATACCAATGCCCTGCCTCGTAGGAGGCCCACGACAAAGGTGACCTTACTGGCATTGGTGGAAAAGCCGCAGGACACTGCTCAAACACCAGCCCACACTGAAGCAGGAACCCATGACATGTGGACAAATCCCCAAAGATGAGTGTAGGTGGCTCCAACCATAGGGTACAGAGACGGATGTGGCGGTCCGGGGGGGCTCAGAGAGGGTGCAGGGAATCCTGGAAACATGGGAGCTGCTGAAGTCGGGCTCGTGGAGGTCCCTTGGGCATTAGAGGCGAGGCAAGTCTGACTCTCGGCACCGGGAGGTACGTTAGACGCCTGGGAAGCAAGAGACAAAACTTCATTAAGTTTACAAGTTAAGGTAGTGACCTGAGTGCTGAGTAACCTATTAGCCTCTGCTAGAGTTTGCAAAATCTGATCATGCCGGGTAAGCCAAGTGTCCTGAGGAGAAAGAATCTCCCCAAGAGGTAATGAATCACCTGGCTGTGACTCTGCGGGTTCCATAATAAATGGCCAGATCGTTCTGTTAGGATTCGAGAAAGAATCCTCTAAGTTAACTAGAAAATCAGAACCCAAAATGCAGATACACAGCCAGTACCAGACGAGTATAAGATCAGAAGATCTATTAACACTATTCAATCCAAATAATAAACTTCAAGAACAGAATAGTAAACCGTGCAGGATCAGGGAGAGTCCAGGGGGCCAGCGCTACTGAGGAAGAAACTGAAAACAACAGGAGTGCGGCGGTGGTGAAGCGTGTCTCCAGAGAAGCGGCTCCGTCCTCCAGGAGGCTGAGGTACCACAGCTAAGACACAAAGCCGGTGGCTAGCTTGGGGTCCAGAAGGAAGTCTTCCTTGGAATGGTAGGGTGTGCAGGCAGGTAAAACAGAGTTCGTGGCAAGAAGATCTAGCGACTCCTTGTTCTCTGCGTCGGTCTAAGTAGTGGTATCAATCAGTCCGGACGATCAGGAACACCTGAGGAGCCGCCCAACGCGGGTCCAAGCCAATAGATCCTGCAGGAGAAAACACAACACGCACACGCCGCACTCGGAAAAAAACAAAACAAAAGCGAACACAGAATAAGGGACTGTGTGAAAAGGGCACTACCGACTAAAGCGGTCGAATGCTTTCTCCTGATCTAGAAGGATTAGACCAGTCTTTAAATCTAAAAGTCTGGACCCATCCAAGATATCACGAATGAGGTAAATAGACCTGTCAGGTACACAGTACGTCTGGTCATAGTGAGTGATTTGCTCCATTACCTTAGCCAGTCTCGAGGCTAATGCTGTTAAGAGCAGTTTACAGTCAGTGCACAGCAGTGAGACTGGGCACCAGTTTTTCAGGTAAGAAAGGTCTCCCTTTTTCGGCAGTAAAGTCAGGACGGCTCTTCTGCAGCTCAGCGGGAGTTGTCCTCCCTTCACGCTGTCTTTCAGTAATTCTAGCACATCCAGCCCTATTATTTGCCAGAAAGCCTTGTAGAACTCGACTGGGAGACCATCTATACCCAGCGCCTGTCCATTCGCCATACCCTGGAGAGCCTCACTGAGCTCTCCAAAAGTTATCTCCCTGTCCAGTTCGCCAGCTGCCTGTTCCGAGAGCTTCGATAGGTCTTTCAGGAAGCTTTCTTCTATGGCCTGTGCCACTGACCGCTCACTGCTGTACAGCTTTGAACAGAAGCTTATTGTCTGCCTTCGGACTTCAGTGGGTTCAGAAACGAGATCCCCTGATTCTGTCCGCATGGCATGCATAAACCTTTTCTGTCCATTTTGTTGCTCGAGACCAAAAAAAGAATTTAGAGAGAGCATCCATCTCAGTAACACTTTTAAAGCGCGATCTAACCAGCGCCCCCTTGGCTGTGATACCCAACAGGTCATTCATTGCTGTTTTTTGCTCTTGTAAGGTACTAAAAGCCGATTCTTAGATTTAAGACCATTCCATAAAAAACTAAAAGAATTTGTAAAATTGGCATCCTCTAAAAGTGCAGTGTTAAAATGCCAGTAAGCACTCTAAGGCTTCACATTCCCCTCCCAAAATTAAAATATCAGCAGTATTACAGTTAGGTATTACATTATTTAGCTTGTACACAGAGATAAAAACAAAAACCTCATTTTCATAAAAAGCATCCATTTTTAAAAGCCTTCCACTTAAAACCTCTTCTACTGCATAAGAAACCAGAGTAAAATGGCGAGCAAACAACAAGGCCACCCCACCACTACATGATGAATTATGACTTAATATCACAAGCCCATCCCACTCTTTCACCCAATCAGCAGCATTGTTATCATCACTGTGCGTCTCTTGCAACATAGTGATATCAATTATCTTCTGCTTAATTATCTCATACAGCTTTCCTCTTTTCTCCTGGTCTCTCGCTCCATTCACATTTAGGCTCGCAATATAAAATCCATTGATTAAAAAATAAAGCAGAAAGGTCATAAAAACGATTTCAGCATAAAAACTAAGGATTGTCATTTAAAATTTCCCGGTTTAACCTAGTGATCAATTTCTTCATTCGGTAGATTTCTAATTCACCGAAAGCCCTTTCTGCTCTAAAATATTTAATATCATGTAAAAGCTGCTTTCGGTCTGAAAAGAAACCCTCCAGGGAAACATTTTTCTGTCCCTTAGTTTTCTTCAGAAACTCTTTGATATCCTCTACCGAGTAAATGACTGCCGTTTGGTCTTCTTGTGACATGTTAAAAAATGAGTCTGACAGATACTCATCACTATCTGACTCCTTTTCATCTGCTTTGGTCTCTTTTTTAGCTTGTTTGTTTCCTTGTCCTCTGGCTCCTTTTTTTCTTTTAACTGGGACTTTAAACGTTTGTTCATCCTCCATTTCTATGTTTCCCCTGCTTCCCAGCATTGATGTGCTGACTGATGTTTCCAAGCAGGGGCTCTGCACTGCTGGGTCTACTTCTGGCGGTACAGGTATATTCCTCGCCAAGTCTTTGCCCCCTGTCTCCTCCTCATGAGTCTCATGAGGCCTCTCTGTGAGCGCTTCTGACATACTGGGCATCTCTGGGATCAGTTCATTTTCAGTGGGCTCCTGGGTTGTAGACAGATCCCGAGGTTCATTTTCTTCGGGCTCAAATTTGGTAGAAAAACCATGGTTTTCAGCAGCCGACTGAGCCGTGACCACAGGGCGAAAAGACCCGGTAGGATCAGCTGCCTCCTGTCCCGGTCGCCCAGAAACACCGAGGTCACCCTGTCTTTTCTGACAGGCACGGACGAGATGCCCTATTTGGCCACAATGAAAACATCTGATGTCAGTATCAGCTGAGACAAATATGTTGTAATCATATCCCTCCACTTTAAATTTAAAAACAACATTCAGTTCCTCTACCGATTCTTTCAGAATCATAAACACAACCCTTCTGAAGGAAACCAAATATTTAATAAGAGGGGACTTACAACTCAGAGGGATTTTCTTTTCTAGGGGAAACCAGTCTGCCATATCTTAATAACTCCTTTGCAATCACATCATCAGAAATAAATGGAGGTACATTAGACAGGATAATTTTCTTGGCAGGTAAACTAAGAGGGAAACATTTACCAATTCATTATTCATAACAATACCTGTCTGAGTCAGCTTAGTCACTTTGTCCACATCGTTCAGAAAGATAACTATAGCACTGTTCATTCTTGAGGCAGATACGATGTTCTCATGCCCCACCACTTCTCCGACCGCTAAACAACATTCTTCCACACTCACTCCACTCACCACCCGCACACCGTTCCTTAGGCAAAAAAAAATCGCAAAAAAATCGGCAAAAACGCGAATCGCGCTCACCACACGCTTTACACGCCATGCTCGCCTCTCCGCTACGCAAGCGCAGAGAGAGAGAGAGAGAGAGAGAGAGAGAGAGAGAGAGACTTTGACTTTTAAAATCACTTTTATTAAAATAAAGGGGATCAGCAGACCTCCATAACACAAAAACTCGTTTAGATTACAATGACCATTAGCAGAGTTCTAAAGCAAATGATAATTCGTCATCTACTACATTTACATATACATTTACATTTACAGCATTTAGCAGACTCCCTTATCCAGAGCGATTTACAATTGATACAGTCTTACAATCCAAGCAATTGTTGGTTAAGGGCCTTGCTCAAGGTCCCAACAGTGGCAGCTTGGCAGAGGTGGGATTTGAACCCTGGACCTTTTGGTCCATAGTCCAGTACCTTAACCGCTAGGCCACATTTTTCATACATTGATAATACTTGAAATCAATCAGAGGCCTTGACTTCACTAGTCAAGAAAAGATTCCCATTACCTCACATTGCCCATCTTGAGCCACTTTGCTCTTACAGCTAATATAAATTCCCATTTTAGCCTGACCCAGAATAACATCATCAATCAGAATTGATGTCAGCTCTATTCCATGTCAGCTCCCCTGTTCATCCTTACAAACAGGCCTAGCCCACAAGCAGCATGTTAAACGGAGCCACTGCGATTTTGCTTTAAAAAGATATTACATGCTGGTTTGCAAGCCACAAGCATGGAAAGCAATATTTTAAGTGCAAATGTTTTCTTACATCACAAATCCTGATTATCTCAGAGGTATCCTCTGAAAAGAATTGTGGAAGACCAAGTAGGGCAGCTGTTCTTCGGTTCTGATTTGTGTCCTGCATGCAGTTAGATGCGACATGAGTGAGTAGTAATCAATAATTTTAAGAGTGGTGAGATACACTCTGTTCAGTGATTTTTGTTTAGTGTGTTTGACACTATTATCCTTTTTGAAAAGCACTCCCTTAATACGTGTTTTTCTTTTATTTCTGGATCATAAAATCCTGCGTGATGACATGCTGTTATTTTGGTACCGCTGTTTGTTTTTACCACTTTAATGATGACTTGTCAGCAATTTGTTGCATCTAAATCCATCCAGCAATGACTGACTAGATCTTTTAAAACCACATCAAAACCCATCAAGTGGTGTAATTTGCAGAGACCGGACAGCATTCCTGGAGGGTTTCATAAGGTCTGTGCAAACAGCTAGCAGGGTGTCTACAGGACATCTTCAATCTCTCATCTTTCCCTCTCAGTCATGCCCAGCATGCTTCAAATTGGCCACCATTGTTCCAATTACAAAAACTGCAACTGTTACTTTCCTGAATGACTGGCGCCCAGTTGCTCTGACCTCCATCATAAGTAAATGCTTTGAGAGGGTGGTCAGAGACTTCATGTGCTCATCACTGCCTGGAACCCTGGACCCTCTGCAGTTCGCTTACAGACAGAACAGGTCCACTAACGATGCAATAGCCCTGACATTACACACTGCTCTATCCCACCTGGATAAGAAAGACACATATGTGAGATTGCTGTTTACAGACTACAGCTCAGCTTTCAAAACCATTGTTCCTTCTATACTGGACATTAAGCTCCGTGCCATGGGTCTGAACGGTTCTTTGTGCAGCTGGATCTTGGACTTTCTGTCTGACCGACGCCAGGTGGTCAGGATGGGAAACATCACCTCCTCCTCACAGACCCTCAACACCGGAGCTCCCCAGGGCTGCGTTCTGAGTCCCCTGCTCTACAGTCTGTACACACATGACTGCACTGCTATTCGCAGCTCCAACTGCATCATCAATTTTGCAGATGACATGACGATAATAGGTCTGATCTCCAACAATAACGAGACAGCCTACAGAGAGGAGGTTAGCTCTCTGACATGCTGGTGCCAGGAAAACAACCTCCATCTGAACGTCAGTAAAACCAAGGAGCTGATCATAGACTTCAGGAAGCAGGAGACAACATACGCCCCCATCACCATCAACGGACTCACAGTAGAGAGAGTCAGCAGCTTCAAGTTCCTCGGGGTCCATATAACTGAGGATCTCACTCGGACAGAACACACAAGACGGACTGTGAAGAAAGCCCAGCAACGCCTCTTTTTCCTCAGACGGCTCAAGAGGTTTGGCAAGAGTACCCCCATCCTCAGGACATGCGTGGAGAGTATACTGACGGGCTGTATCACCGCCTGGTACGGGTACCACTCTGGAAAGGAAAGCCCTGGGGAGGGTCGTACGGACTGCCCAGCGCATCACCAGAGTACAACTGCCAAACCTCCAAGACATTTACACCTGCTTGAGGAAGTCCATGAGGATTATAAAGGACTCCACCCACCCAAGTCACTGCCTGTTCTCACCAATGCCGAGCCGCAGGAGATATAAGAGCATCAGGACCAGAAACAGCAGGTTCCGAGACAGCTTCTTTCCTCAAGCCGTCAGAGTATTGAACAGCAATAGACAAGGACAATAAACACGGCAACACACACCCCCATGCACATAACCCACTTCATTTGCACTCTGCACTTTATCAGGGACAATTCATACCTGGAAAACTGTTCATCTTGGACCTTCTAACATTCAAGCTATACTTTACTCATTACTTGCATAATTTTGCACATAAATTTGCACACAAGATTACAGTGTATAAAATGGTGCTGGTCTTTCTTCTTATTTAATGTATATATTACTCTATAGTACAATCGTGTGGGATTGAGCACCCAAGAATTTCACTCACCTTTCACACCTGTGTTAATGTGACGTAACAATAAAGGATTTGATTTGATTTGGAAGGAGAGGTGAAGAGGAGCTAAACCGGTAAGGAGAAGCTACCAGAAACTATTGCCGGCTGAGGGAAGCTACCAGAAACTATTGCCGGCTGAGGGAAGCTACCAGAAACTATTGCCGGCTGAGGGAATCTACGAGAAGCTATTGCCGGCTGACTGTTTATACATATTTCCTTGTATATTGTGGTTGCTACTTTTCCCACACACAATAAAAAGACATTATAAGACCCAGCACTGGATTGCATGTATATATCAACCTGTATATATGCTTAATGTTTTCTAAAATACTTAGTCATTTTAAAGCATGGGTGTATTTTATATGTTGTATTTTATTTTATTCAACATTTTTGGCACATTATCTGGTCAGGGGTTCAGAGGAGGGGCAGGACTCCTCTATTTTTACTTTTGGAAACAGCAGGACACTTTAGAGGCCCCCTCCACCTGCACAGTCAAAGATTCAAAGATTCAAAGAGTCAAAAGTTGCTTTATTGGCATGACAAATATAAAAACTCGCATTGCCAAAGCTTGGCTAAAGGGAATCAAACTGTACATACAGTTAAAAAAAAAAGGGATTAAAATTAAAATACAATCATAATATTAATAAAGAAATAAAAAATTGAAAAGACAAGACAGCTGCACAGTCTCTAGAGCCACTGTTTAGTCCTCTTGCAGTGCAAAGTTACTCAGCAACATTGTTTTGCCAAGAACATTATGGAATCCTGTGGATCCGGCTAGATCACTGAGAGTCTCACTTCACTTGGCAGGAAATGCACCTGAAATGCCTTACAAAGCCTGAAAATCTTCTCCCAAATCTGATGAGGTTCAGACTAAAAGCCTGCTCATGCTTGTTTTACTTACAAAAGAGACATGAAGCAAATTTCGCCCCATCTGTGGTTTGTTTCGAATTCTCATTGATTTAAATGTAGTTCAT
>JAJAGP010003248.1:28652-79538 GCA_025084515.1 Ancistrus triradiatus
AGTAAGCTCATCTTTTTGTTTGTTTAATTCAAGACACAAAAGTAGTGACCTTAATACAAGAACAAGTCAACTGACAGAACACAGAGGATGAGGTAGCTGGCATCGCCTGGTTCTAAACTGTCAGATTATGTCCTAAACCTGAAAGGCATCACACCCACAGCCTTAAATCTAGCATTAAATTTCTCAGGCCACTCGTGAAAATGCTTCCATTTTGCATTTTATCTTTCCTTACAATCCCGTATAATCAGCATAACAGTTTGAGTGAAAATATGGATCTAATGATCCATATTATTCAACATCTTTTTACAATATTCCAAAGAGCATCCTGTGGTGTTAATGAATACTTGGCTTTCTCTGTTATAAAATTCCCTCATAAGCACACAGCAGTGTTAGGTCAGGTCGCCGTGGAGGAAAGTCCATTTCAGTCAGCCCTGATTGATCTTTTTTGGACTTCAAGTAGTTGTTGCAAAGCTTTGAGGTGTGTTTTAGGTCAATGTCTTAGTGTCCAAACAAGCATTTTCACTGGTGGTCTCAGACATTTGGCTGCCATTGTATATATTCAGCCTATTTAAAAATATAATTAGGAAATGACATTCAGAAGTGGAAGAAGTACACAAGTTGTTTATGGTTAAAAAATACTCAAGTAAAATTTGAAGTATGGTTCATATAATTTACGCAAGTAGGAGTGTAGAAGTACATGCTACTCAATGTACTTGAAGTAAAGAGGTAAAATGCATTTCTTTTCTTTAAAAACGCAATTTTTGAAAGAGGATCTTTTACTGGGTAAGAGGTACTGATCCATGACTCTGAGGGTACATAATGGTTCGTATTATGAATGATCTGCAAAAATCATACCAATACAGAATCAATGACAGTATCAAACATGATGAACCAATATATACAGAAAACTTTGGATTTTTTTTTAATGTTGATAAACTGCATGTATCTAGACATGGCAACATTCAGTAATGCAGTATATTATAGTTATCATCAGCTCTTTGAAACACTGTCACTACATTTTCACAGCACTCCACTACACTAATTAATAAAAAAAAATATTTACTCAAAACGTTTCGAAATATTATGTTTTTTTATACCTCTTATATACCTCATATTCATTCAAACACAATTCACCGTCCCAAGGACATGGGAAAACCTCTAGTGTCTGATTAATCAAACAACTGCAATTATTTTTGGGAGGAGAATGCATTAAGTTTTACACTCCCATGAACCTGCATACCCTGCGTGCTTCTGTTTCTTCTGATCTCTCAAAGAGATATATGAGAGATCACATGAGAGATCATATGACAGATCATAAAAATTCCTCTACAGGCCTACAGAGCTTTTTCAAAATCTATAATCTGTACTATAATCCTATTAATAAAAGCTATTTAATGAGTCTGTTTTGAAAATGTAGTGAGTAAAAATTACAGATTTTTCCTTTGAAATGTAGTGAGTGAAAGTATTAAGTTAAAAAAAATTATCAAGTAAAGTACACATACCTAAAAAAATAAAACATACTTGTACTTCGTTTCTTACCACCCCTGGACTTCTTCCATATAAATGAACTCATGACTACTAAATCAGCACACTAATTAACAACAGTGGATTGCCAGGAGAAAGAATGTACTGTGAGTGAATGTACTGTCATGCAACTGTGTTGTTGTCTCTGATCCATTAAAATCCGAAGTGTCTCGTCATTTAATTCCCAGAATTGTTGATCACACATAATAATATTGTCATGAAGACATACAGTGTTGTGAAACAGTATTTGTCCCTTACAGATTTCTTTAGTTTTTACACGTCACACTTAAATGTTTCAAATTAGCAAACAAATTTCAATATCAGACAACGATATCCTGAGTGAACACAAAAAGCAGTTTTTTTCAACGATGATTTTATTCATTAAGGGAAAAAAGCTATCCAAACCAACCTGACCCTATGTGAAACAGTAATTGCCCCCTAAACCGACTAAATGGTTGGGCCACCTTTGGCGGCAACAACTGCAAAAAACGTTTGCGATAACTGGCAATGAGTCTTTCACATCTCTGTGGAGGAATTTTTGCTCACTCATCTTTGCGGAATTGCTTTAATTCAGCCACATTGGAGGGTTTTCGAGCATGAACGGCCTGTTTAAAGTCATGCCACAGTGTCACGAATCGCCCCAGACCTCTACTTGTTGTGCTCCTCCTCACCACTGGGGGCAATTCGGACTGCTTCGCTCGCGGCTCTCCGCCGGACTTCTATGTTCATGTCAGTACCTGGGTGACGCCCCGAGAAAAAACATCCAGACTCTGTCGTGCAGCCCGGTCGGGGGGGGGAGCATTGTGAGGAGTCCTAGCTTTGTCTCGGACTTCTTGGTGGGGGGGTATGTCACGGATCGCCCTAGACCTCTGCTTGTTGCGTTCATCCTCGACACTGGGGGCAATCCGGACTGCTTTGCTCGCTGCTCGCCGCTGAGGACCGCAAGGCACAGGAAGAAAAAGCTAGGGCCCTTGAGCAAATGAACTATAGCTGTGTTGGATTGTATTTAGGCTCAGCCCTAGCCTATGGACCTTGCGGGGTATCATTTGTCTGGTGTATTTCGTTATGTCTACGGCATGTGGACTACCCCGGACACCAGAATACCTTACGTTGCGGCAATGTCCGCTTTGGGATTACTTGTGTGGACTTCTGTTTCCCTTCCAGGACTGTGCAACTTGTGGCAAACGGCCACTTCTGTTGTTACTCGCGTTAGCTTCAGTTTATATTGGACCCCTCATACTAGAGTAAGTCCGTTTTAGTTTGGCTGCGCCAGGTTGTTTTCGCATGTGTCCTTAGGGTTAGCCACATTTGTTATAACCACGCCGCCGTTAGCCTAGCTTAGGTGTGCGTTCCTTTGTTCTGTTTATCGCCGCGCCAGGTGTCACGTGTTGTTTCTTATCTTGATTCTAGTTTCTGTTTGCGTTGTGGCTTCTTTTGGTTTAATAAATACCTTTATTTGTTATATAGTTAACCTGCGCTCGTCTCCTTTCCTTCGGTAAACCCCTCTCGTGACACACAGCATCTCAATTGGATTTAAGTCCGGACTTTGACAAGGCCACTCCAAAACTTTCATCTTGTTTTTTTTTAGCCATTCAGAGGTGGACTTGCTGGTGTGCTTCAGGTCATTGCCCTGCTGCACCCAAGTACGCTTGAGCTAAATGTCACTAACTGATGGTAGGACATTCTCCTTCAGGAATTTCTGGTAGAGAGAAGAATTCATGGTTCCATCAATTACAGCAAGTCGTCCAGGTCCTGAAGCAGCAAAGCAGCCCCAGACCATCACACTACCACCACCATGTTTGACTGTCGGTATGATGTTCTTTTTCGGGATGCACATCTTCCAGATAATTCCACTTTTGTCTCGTCAGTCCACAGAATATTTTCCCAAAGGTCTTGGGGATCATCAAGATGTTTTTTGGAGTGAGATGGGATTGTGAGATGGGAATTTGTGATCTTTTTCGTCAGCAGTGGTTTTCTCCTTGGAACTCTCCCATGGATACCTTTTTTTTCCAGTCTCTTCTTATTGTTGAATCATGAACACTGACCTTAACTGAGGTACGTGAGGCCTGCAGGGCCTTAGATGTTGTTCTGGGTTCCTTTGTGACCTCCTGGATGAGTCCCTGATGCGCTCTTAGAGTAATTTTGGTAGGCCGGCCACGCCTCGGAAGCTTCACCACTGTTCCATGTTTTCTCCATTTGTGGATAATAGATGTCACTGTGGTTCGCATGATTCTACAGGTCTGGCAGTAATCAGGCCTGGGTGTGGCTAGGAAAACTGAACTCAGCTTTCCAAAGTATGTGGTTAATCACAGTCCATACATGGGGGTTGGATAGATTTTTTTCCCCTAATAAATGAAATCATCATTGAAAAATTGCTTTTTGTATTCATTCAGGTTATCTTTGTCTGATATTGAAATTTGTTTGCTAATCTGGAACATTTAAGTGTGACAAATATGCAAAACAAAAGAAATCTAAGGGGGCAAATACTTTTTCACAGCACTGTATGAGCCTTCTGGTCGAGCCACTGTCCATGCTTCTGGCTGCTGATTCGCTCAGGAAGAACTGTACACATCAGAACTGCTCAGTGCTATGTAAACATAGTTATCTCAGTATGATACACTTACTATCATAACTTTTGCTCAGTGCTTTATGTCATTTATTGTATGGAAGAGATTGTTCAGGCCTGAAGAGGTTGTCATATACAGCTTTACAAAAGCAGTGGAACGTCTGAATCAGTAGATGAGTCACCTGACTAAATGGCACATTTAACTGAGATTAAATTCCAAAAGTTCTTCTAACATACCAGTTTAGCAACACTGCCTATTGTAGCCATGTTCAGAACTGAGACATTACATTAATTCAGACACAGTATTTCTTTTTAAAGGATTTTTTAAATTATTATTATATTGTTTTTATTTTCTTCCCAAATCATTGAATGAACCAATTTAAGAGACCTTTAGAGTGTGAACATTTTCCATACAGTTCCATACAGTGCTGTGCAAAAGTATTAGGACACCATTAGATTTGTTAAACTGTTGTTTTACCCAAGGTGTAATGACCATACAGTAGTGCTTGAAAGTTTGTGAACCTTTTAGAATTTTCTATATTTCTGCTTAAATATGAAGCCCATTCCTCCTTACAGAAAAGCTTCAGCTCTGGGATGTTGGTGGGTTTCCTCACATTAGCTGCTCGCCTTCCAAAACTTTTCGATTGGATTAAGGCCAGGACTTTGACTTGGCCATTCCAAAACATGAACTTTATTCTTCTGTAACCATTCTTGTGTGCTTAGGGTCATTGTCTTGCTTCTCTTGAGATTCAGTTTATGGACAGATGTCCTGACATTTTCCTTTAGAATTCTCTGATATCATTCACAATTCATTGCTTTATCACTGATGGCAAGCCGTCCTGGCCCAGATGCAGCAAAACAAGCCCAAACCATGATACTACCACCAGCATGTTTCACAGATGGGATAAGGTTCTTATGCTGGAATGCAGTGTTTTCCTTTCTACAAACATAATGCTTTTCCTTTAAGCTAAAAAGTTCTGTTTTCAGTCCACAAAACATTCTTCCAATAGCCTTCTGGCTAGTCCATGTGGTCTTTAGCAAACTGTAGGCAATGTTCTTTTTGGAGAGCAGTGGCTTTCTCCTCGCAACCCTGCCATGCACACCATTGTTGTTCAGTGTTCTTCTGATGGAGGACTGATGAACATTAACATTAGCCAATGTGAGAGAGGCCTTCAGTTGCTTAGAAGTTACCCTGGGGTCCATTGTGACCTCGCCAACTATTACACGCCTTGCTCTTGGAGTGATCTTTGTTGGTCGACCACTCCTGGGGAGGGTAACAGTGGTCTTGATGGAATCCCAAGTTGACCTTTCTATAGTCTGAAGAAGCTCAATCGTGAATGGTCTTTTTGGAAGGGTAGGAGCCAAGAAACCACTTTTTTTGTAAGTGGTGAATCCAAGTTTGACATTTTTGGGAACATATTCTATATTGCAATATGTTATAGATGGTCATTATACCATTTGTTAAATCAACAAATCTAATGGTGGCCAAAGACTTTTCAGTTTTTCAACTTATATATATTGTACAAACTGAAAAGTCGTTGGCCACCATTAGATTTGTTGATTTAACAATGGTATAATGACTATATATATATGTGTGTCTGCGTGTGTGTGTGTGTGTGTGTGTGTGTGTGTGTGTTTATGAATATGTATTTAAGTTCCATTGTGCTTTAAGATCATTAATTCAAGTTAATTGTTTAGTCAGATTAAATCTTCTTAAAATAAACAAATGTAGAGAAGCAAAGGTTACATTAGTTCCACTGGGTTTTATGAAAAATTAACTGATAAACAATAACATGTTGTCTTAATGGTGATCTTTAAAGATGTGTTAAAAGATGTGTCTCTGAGTATTACTTAAATGGCAATTCTTAAATGGCAGTCTTTGTTCTGTCAACAAAAATTGATCCTTTTTTCTAATGTTTGTTAGTTTCAGGGCATGAACAGGATACTTTAGTCAAATAACGTAGGCATACATTTGTAGCATTATTGTCCACAGGTAGTACACTCTGTTGACTTATTTAGACAAGTAGCAGACCAGTCACATTTCTGAGTATTAAGTGTGCAACCATGGGCTAATATTTATTTAAACAGGTGTGCTACCAAGGTGTATCCAAAGGATCTTCCCTCGCTGAGTGTGGTGTTGATCTACCTGGATGAAGCACTGTCGATCTTAAAGAGGGCCATACGCAGCATCATTGACCGAACGCCTGCTAACCTGCTCAAAGAGATCATAATGGTGGACGATCACAGCACCAGTGGTATGTTTCAAGGAAATCTGAAGATAAATTCTAGAATTACTGTACATATCAGTGTCAATCACATGAATCAGCATGACTAGATGACTGAAAATGAACTCGTATTGAAACTCAAATTAGTCGGCTAGGGTTATTAGGCTGCTGTGCCAAACGAGTGCCCGTTTTACCCCTGGTTACCCCGCAATTACCTGCATTAAAAGAAAAGCCAATAATTTAGCAGCTGGTTGCATTAATTCAGTCGCAGTTTGACTCACATGCACTTAGTAATCCGATAACTACAGAAATTAAGTGATCAGCAGTCTGATCAACAAGCATTCATGCACTTGAGGGACTGTGGTAGCCTAGCGGGTAAGGTACTGGACTATGGACCAGAAGGTCCAGGGTTCAAATCCCACCTCTGCCAAGCTGGCACTGTTGGGTCCTTGAGCAAGGCCCTTAACCCACAATTGCTTGGATTGTAAGTCGCTCTGGACAAGGGCGTCTGCTAAATGTTGTAAATGTAATCAGATAACTGAAAACTTTGGGTTTACATGACTCAGGCAATAATCTGATTTCTACTTTGCAACCAGCTAAGGGATTCCAGCTTTCTTAATCTGATTTCTGGATCAGAGTATACTGTATGCCTGTCCACTTGAATAATCAGATAACTGCAGAAATCCGACTATGATTCGGATTATTAAGTAAATGTAACAACACTCGCTGATTAAGCTCATTACAAGATGAGTGCAACTGACTATACCATCTTACTTCTGCACAGATGATCTGAAAGAGAAACTTGATGAATACATTGAGACCATAAACAAGGAGAGACCTGATGTGAAAATAGTTAGAGTGAGGCATGATAAGCAGCTGGGTCTGGCTCAAGCTCGTGTCTCTGGATGGGCGGCTGCTTCAGCTGATGTAGTAGCCATTCTAGACGCGCACATTGAGGTCCACGAGGTTTGGTGAGTATGAAAGCACCTGTATAGCTGCTATAGTGGATATCAATCAGCATTAAGTTCCCTCCATTCAAACATACCCTCAGAAAATGGTTTCTACAGACTTTTGGACGGTTATCAGTTTAGGGAAAAAACAATTCTAAGAGCCTACTGATATAAGCAATTTCTGCTGTGTTTAGCCATAGGGTAAAACTAAATGGAATTGACCAGGGTGCTATATGAAGGCTTTTTCTAATAGTGTGTACTTGTACCTGGTTCTCATAGTTAATTCATTCCAGAAAGCATGTCGAGTGCCGAAAATGAGTACCTACAGCATTTTTCCCATAAGGAATCATGTAAATTGAATGAATCCACAGTGTATAAGGTATTATATACATTAATGGAGTTCAATTGAATAAAATTTGTCCAATTTAATTAGATTAAACACAGTCATACTTAATGTATCGGTACTAATAAAATGAGGTATCCAATTTAATGGCAAGGTATCGCGATACTTTTCTAGTATCGATATACTGTGCAACAAAGCATTCTTTGGCGTTCTCCATACATAAATCAGCACAATTATAAAATATGGGAAATTAACTTAGAAATATGTGTTTGTGCTAGTCAGAGCTCCAGGTTTTTTATTAATTTATGAGTCTTTGCACACTGACATTCGATACAATTTGAGAATATGGTGCCTGTCGGCAGCCATCACAACTTAACAATTTCACCGCACGTTACACTGTGTATGACTATGTGTTTGACTATCTAATGTCTGCCTAGAACTTCCATTGGAAGGTGTTCTTTGGCCCACCTCACTTCCTCTTTCCTTTAGGGTTTCATGCCAAAGCTTGTCTGGTCTCAGTTGTTAGTACATATTTGTAAAAACTTAATTTATAGTCATATCCATCAGTCATTTGTCAACACTGTTAGTTCTTTGTCAACACAGGCCAGTGCAGGGTTTTGTCTCAAAGAAATATGCCTTTTTCAATTTGTTTATATTAAAATATATATATATATATATATATATATTTTTTTTTTTTTATTTATTTATTTATTTATTTTTAATTAATATACAAAACTGATGAATGTCAAAATTGGATTTTTTTTTATTTATTTATTTATTTATTTATTTATTTAACACCATTATTAGATACTTGAGGACATTACACTTATGTTGCATTCATCAAATTAAAATAGCATGCTGTTTGGTGTGCTGACACAAATTACGTTATGAGCTGAATAAATGCCAGTTTTCATAAAAAGTTCATTAATAAAAAACCTGTCCCTTTATTGGGTTTGTTATCCAAGACCTTTGAGTATATCCATTTCATATCAATGTATTATTTTAAAAAAGCAGAACACCTAAGACATATTTTGTCCCTTATCTCAGTGTTAGATATCTTGCATATTAAAGTGATTGTCTTTTATAGCTGGCACATGCTGTTCTTTAGCAACTAACCAAACAGGACTCACCTGTACAGCTGTTTCTAATTATGTCTTAGTCACTTCATTGTAAAGCTCCTTTATGTTGTAGACTTATCCTTTTTTCCGCCCTTGTCATACTGGTATGGTATAAATTGTTTGTATTCATGTCTGTATTTTTTTCCACAGGGCTGAGCCTCTGCTGACTCGAATAAAGGAAGATAGAACGATCATAGTCTCACCAGTGTTTGACCGAGTCAATTTCGATGACCTTACTGTTACTATTTATAGTCCTGCTGCTCATGCCTTCGACTGGGCTCTGTGGTGTATGTACGAGTCCTTCAGCCCTGAATGGTACAGGCTTAACGACGAATCAAGTCCTGGAAAGTGAGTAACTTTAGTAAGGAGAATGATATTAACACATACAAGTATACCTGTGAAATAAATACGTCAGCTGAACAAGCAATCCAGGAAAAAATGGACACTATTAACTTACCACAAAATAATGATTAGCTTTACTGATTGTTTTTGCTTTACTGGAAAAACCGTTTATTTGAAGAGGACATATTATATAAAACTCACTTTTTCAGTGCTTGTGCAAAGTCTTAGGCCACCATTAGACCATTGGTTTATGGTGTATTAACCATATATGATTATTTCTCGGTACAACCAGAATGTTGTGTGCAGTATTAAAACACTGATCAAAAAACAGAAAAAAATATCTTCTAATGGCTACAGTGCCAAATATTTAGTGTGTCCTCCACTTACACTTGAGCAAAAGCAGCATCTGGTAGCTTCATCGGGATGCCAAGTTGACCCTTCTACAGTCTGAAGAAGGTTGATGAGGAATGGTTTTTGGAAGGGTAGCAGCCAAGAAACCACTTTTTCAAAATGGGAACAGAGTGAAAAGGCCAAGATATGCTAAAGCTCACAAATACTGAAATGACAATCAGTGGAAAAGAGTATTATGGAGTGACACAAATCCAAGTTTGAAATGTTTAGGTCCAGTCATCGACAATATGTTATATATGGTCATTATAATATTGCTAAAATAACAAATCTAATGGAGGCCTAAGACTTTTGCTAAAAACTGTATTTCATGGTTTCCTAGATTCCAAAAATGTTGTGATGTCGTGATAATTTAATTTAACTAACTCTTTGTGTGTGTGTGTGTGTGTGTGTGTGTGTGTGCATACCCATAAGGTCTCCCTCAGTTATGGGGATTTTGGTTGCAGACAGAACTTTTCTGGGGGAGATTGGAAGTCTGGATGGAGGGATGGAAGTTTACGGGGGTGAAAATGTAGAACTTGGCATCCGGGTAAGACCTAACTTTAGAAGAGACTTGCTGCTTCTCTTACTGACTTTAATTAGCATGGAAAGCAAATTCTGTTTTTTTCACATTCAGGTCTGGACGTGTGGTGGAAGCATTGAGATCGTGCCATGCTCCAAAATCGCTCACATAGAGAGGGCCCACAAGCCATACATGCCAGACTTGAGCCATTCCATGATGAGAAACGCGCTGAGAGTGGCTGACATCTGGATGGATGAATACAAGTATCATGTTAACATAGCCTGGAATATTCCACCCAAAGTAAGTGCATGCACCATCTACATACACTATGACAACTGTTCTGAATGTGCCTACAGATGAAGCATTTTTATATTAATATACAAGTCTGTTCTTTTGGGGGCTTTGCAGCATCATTCTGAATGTTATAAATGACATGTCAACGTCCCAGTCTGAATATGAGTGGCTTTGTTCTGTTCAGGATCATGGCTTTGATATTGGAGATACGTCAGAAAGAAAGAAGATTCGAGAAAAGCTCAAATGTAAACCGTTCAAGTGGTATGTGGAGAACATATATCCTAAACTGGACTCCTGGACCGACATGGTTGGCTTTGGTGGAGTAAGTCTTCTTTTAGCAGGAACTTGTAGTGATGTTAGCTTAAGTCATAAATGAGTAGTACCTGTTTACTCAGTTATTACACAAGTTTAACCAGAGCAAACATGTGCCGAAGTAAAGCTGACTGATCTGACGATATTTGTAATGTCATCAGCTGTAAAACAGTTTGTGAGATTAGAGTTCCCATTACCTCAGCGCCGTGAACAATTCCAGGAACCGAGTGGTAAAACATTTATTGCAGTGCCATTTTTTTTCAGTAGCTGACACTACATCCAGCTTATGTTTTAGAATATTTATTTTAAAAAATCATTTAACTTTTATTTGTTCATATTTTTAAAACATGGCAGCAGTCTTTAGTTTGACTGGCGACACAATGTGCATGTGCATTGTTTTGCATTGTTCGTCAGAAATTTTAAAAATGAACGTCTTTCATCGAATTTAAAATTGTGAGAAAAATGAATGTAAGTATGAAGTAAGTCCATAGCAGTACAAGAGAGGAACGAGGTAGCGAGGGGACGCTCCATCTACAATGCAGATAATGGGCAGAAAGTCCAAGGGTAACAACATTAGGGTAACAAAAAAAGTCAAAGTCAACAGACATTATATTATAACAGTTAAAATATAGTGCTTTTTACAGCCCTTGGCGACAGCGTCAAGGAAGTTGTCCCTAAATGTGATGAGGAAGAAATCTAGGGAGGACCAAGAGCAGCCTAGATTTTATATAAAGAATATAAAATATAAAAGAATAAAACATAATATATTAAAACATCATACAATATGAACATATTATATTTTATTGTATATTTTTAAATATGTTCTTTGTTCATTTCTATTTAGCTTCTCTTTATTTAAACTATTACTATAAACCTATTAATTAAATACCTTATTTTAATTCTTACATATAACATTTAAGTCGCCTAAGGAGGTTGGGACCCTTTTTGAGTCTTGGTCCTCCCAAGGTTTCTTCCTAAGGCACTTCTTCCTGTAAGGTTTAGCGAGTTTTTCTTCAATTCTCAATTTAAATAATAGAAGATAATATATCTTGTAAAGCTGCTTAATGACAATGCTCCATTGCTCTAGAAATAACTCTGATTTTGACTTTGACTTTGTTTTCAAAGAGAAAAGGAGTGAGAGTTAGGGTCCTTAGATAAATTACTAGAATTGGTGATAACAGGGTTTAACTATATTTTTAAAAGCCATACTTTAAAACAACAGCCTGAGGCCCCCCCAAAAAAATGTACCCGAGCTACATGGTCTCAATGCACAGCTATAATACCACAGTAATTATCACAGAAATATCAGACCTTAAGCTTTGGGGTTACATGTTCTATAGCATCTTACAATTACTAAAATTATTAAAGTCTGAGGTAATACAGTTGAACCTTAAAACCATCACTAGGACTGATTTGAATTATTTCTCTTTTTCCCCCTGAAGATGACAAATTTAGATTCGAATAACTGCATTGATCAGGGTCCTGTACCGGGTCATGTTCCCATTGCCTATTCATGTCATTATTACGGTCCTCAGGTGAGTCCCTTTTATCTATACACTCCTGCTGTAGTCATTCTAAAGCCACCAGTTTACATACATGATTGATGACTGATTATCGTTCTGCATTCTTCCCAGCGTGTCTACTACCGAGAAAGTGGTGAATTATATGTGGGAGGGATCAAGTCTCACAAATACAATGACAACCGGTGTCTGGTAGATCCAGGTGTGGGCAATATTCCTGGTCTGTATTTATGCAAAGAGGCCAGGGTCAAGAAAATGGACATTCTTTGGGATTTCAAACAGGTGCTCACAATCCATCAATTTGTTTGTAAATTTAAATATACAGTGAGTCTGTTGTACAGTATTTATGGATGTTTTCTCTGGTGGATGTTTTCTCAGGATGGTGAGCTGAAAAACCGTATCTCCAAGCGCTGTATGGAAATACATGATCATACTCTGGTGATTCAAAACTGTACTGGACAGAGATGGAGGATTCAAACTCTTCTCAAAGATTTGTGACGGTTCCAGTTGTAATGCACTTGCCACATGCACCAGGTGCTTGTTCATTTACTGCATGTAGGCTACATGTTTGACTACATACAGTCTTACAGACTTCAGGTTGTTATGGTCTGCTAATAACAGATCGGTTATTTAAGTTAGTAATCTAATGTATGGGACTCTACGCTTTCTAATCAGTAGTGCAGTGGGCAGAGAGATAACAAACAGTATTCCACAAATATGCACACGTGTGTGGTGTATTGTTTCACACGTTCGTCTTTGGTTGGTGGCGTTACATGAATATGGGTTTTATTTTATGGCAACCAAGTTCCTTTTTTTAAAATTGCAATAGTGTTTCTGTTTAGTCTCTTTAAATGAATTCTTGAATTTGGGGTGTGCGTGCGCATGTGTGTGTGTGTGTGTGTGTGTGTGTGTGTGTGTGTGTGTGTGTGGCTAACTTGTGAAGTTTAAAGGTTGGTCTTGAATAAATCATTATTTATACGTGTATTTCAGTATGGAATTATTGGCAAAATGTAACATTTCAATGATGTTTTCTCAGGTTTTTTTGTTTGTTTGTTTTTGTTTTTTAAGAAAGCCACAATTACAGACGCGCCTAAAAGTTAGAAACAAAGTCGGCCATGGGCGTTCACTAGGCACCTGCACAGTGCTTTCGCAATCCACCTCTCAGGAATTCTTGTATACTTGAGTTAAAATAACAATTACAAAAGAACAGTACAAAAGTACTATGTTAACGACCGCATTAAGTTCTGTGGAACATGTCATTAACCAAAAAGGATGTTGAACAGACATTACTGTAGTCACATGGTCTTTTTATGCAGAAAAATCTCCACAGCATGCAAAGCCTAAACAGATAGACTTCTTCCAGTCACTTCTCTCAGGAAATACGCAATACCAGTGTACCAGTTACAAGCATGCATTAACAATCACACACACTGTATAACCAAAAAATAAACACACACGATGGAATATAAGCATAAATAAACACCTCAATGGCTGACACAAATAAGAGGGAATGAGTCCACTTGAATAAACACAAATTTTCAGAACAGGTAATGCAATATCACCCTTTAAACACTTATGTAGGTAAATCCAATCAAATGTTCTAGGCATCTAGACATAAGTAAGGAGCTTGTAGCAGTTTCAGGCAAGGTAAATCAATATTCATGAAAATAAATTAAAAAAAACATCAGTATGACATAAATAATATTACCATGGATGGTGGGAAGGAGAGAGCAGTCCTCATAGTGCCTCAACTCAAAACCATCAAGGATCTTTCAGAGGTTCTTAAGATTTGACAACCCCTAAAGACCTTCTCACACCGAGTTCGATTTTTATGGATGAAAAAACGCGCATAAAATTTTGAAAAAGGACACAAGTACAGTATATTATGATATCGTGTCCGAAACTGACGGACTACGATGCTGCGTACAATGTTTAATCAGAGCCTGTTCAATTTTCTGCGTTGTTCAGATGCGTTAAAATCAGTCTGACCCATCAGAGCTCAGTTGTCAGGCAGAACAGCTCATCCTGGTAGCAACACGCTGACTATTAAAACATGTAAAAGAGAAGGGAAATTAAATAAAGTAAAAGCAGACAGAGAGTGTTTAGACCTAAAAACGCATCGGACTTGGTGTGGGTCCCACTACGTTCAAATCGCATGCGTTTTTTTCTTGTGTAAAAATCATCACTGTGAAAAGGCCTTAAAGGTGTTTATTCCGCAAAATATACATTTTAAACCATGCACGTGCATGACTATGGATATGGTCTCCTCTTACCTCTCCTGTTCCCATTTGTCAGGCATTTGGCTGCCACTTCCAGTGCTTCAAACTCAAGCTCCCTGATCTTAAGCAAATACACTATCTTATCTTGGCCAAGCCTCAATTTTGCCACACTTTGATTTGTAGGCATTCTCATTTGATGACATGCCTGTCATTTCCTCAGTGTACACACAGGCATTTACACCCCTCTCTCTCTCACATTTTGTGACATGTTTATGAGCGTTTCAAGATTGAGATCTCTCTGTGGTTTTTGACCCCGATCTTGCAATAAAAATTGTTACAGTACTGTGCAAAATAGATCCACCATCAGATTTGATGTTTTAGCAAAGGTGTAATGCCCATATACAACATCTTGTCCACGATTGGACCCGACAATGTCAAACTTGCATTCGTCACTCCATATCTTTTCGGCTGATCTTCATTCCAGTCTTTGTGAGCTTTAGCATAGCTTAGCCTTTTCACCCTGTTCCTCTTCCCAAAAAAGTCGTTTCTTGACTGCTACCCTTCAAAAAAGACCATTCCCGATCAAGCTTCTTCAGACTGTAGAAGGGTCAATTTGGGATTCAGGTGCAGCTCGCAGATGCTGTTATGCATATGTGTTTGGGCTGAAGTCACACTAAATACTTGCCACTGTAGCCTATAGAAGCCGTTCCTGCATATTCATCAAACCATTTCTTAAACAATGGAATATCTAATCTAACAGTGGCCTAAGACTTTTGCACAGTACTGTATCGACTAAGTGTTTGCTCACCAAGTTTAACTCCATTCTTAACATGAATTAGGTTTGAACATGATTTAGGAATTGTGTTGTGCTTCTATAAACATCTGTAATCATGGCTTCATACATTGATAAGGCTAACAAGGCAGAGTTGCCTCTTATCTGTGATGTCATTTCTGTGCTTTTGTTGGTGTGTATAAGGGTTGATGTTGCCATTCTCTGCCTTGTTGCTTTGTTTAAGCTATTTGTTATTGTGTTTGTATAGGGCCATACCAATGGCTCAAGTCCAAGGGCTGCTATTACCTGAAGCCCACCCCTGCACCTGGCTCTGTGGTGCGTGGGCGATGTCCACTGAGTACCAAACAGCCTCATTGTTTCCCCAGTAAGGGTGTATTTAGACAGTCCTTTGTGCCATTGCACAGAATTGTTTCACCATTGTCTGGCTTTTGTCCGCACGCCAGTACGTTTCTCATGCCTCAGCGTCTCACCAGCTCTTTGATCTCTGTGATAACCTGATCTATCTAGCAGAAGTGTGCACAGGGCTGTCTCTAGCCTTTGGTAGGACCTAGGCAAATATTAATTGTATAATGCCCCTCCTAACTACAAGGGCATCCTTTTGCTTTCTCTGATGTAAAGTCAACAATGATTGCATCTTAAATATCTTATGTGGGAGATATCTGCTCATGCATATCAGACGAAATGGCACTGAGCCATTCCTGTGAAGTGCAGATACATTATTTTCGAGCTTCAATGTGGATAAACCTCTCTCAGCAGATGCTGGATCAACAGGTCAGGCTTCAGAAATTAAATTTATCATTTTATGTATTTTCTGTGGCTCTACTTCCATTCTAGAGTGTACCTAGTGGTTCTTCTCCAAAAACACAAGCTAATTAAAATGAAAGACAATATAATGTTATTAAACATGTAAGTGCAGTTTGAACCTTCAGATAAAAGTGCAGAAGTGAGTCATTAGTTGCTGTTTGAAGATGGCAATTCGCCAAGCTTGTGTCTTGAAGAGTACAAGGTACAAAGTGTGGTTTGGTTCCGCAAGGGCATGTACACACAGAGCCCATTCATGTCACAGTGCCCATTACGTGTCCTGCCATTGACAGCCAGCCACCTTCATTTGCAGTGGCGTCGTGAAGAAGAAACCTAGACTGCTATGTACTGGAACTGGAACGTCTTTAGTGATGAATCCAGGTTCCGTCTGGGGTCTGACGATGGTCGGGTTCAAATATGGAGGCCTTGTGGTGAGAACTTCAATCCTGCCTTTGTTGTGGAGTGACACGCTGCATCAGCTGCTTGCGTGATAATCTGGGGAGCTATCTAACCTAAGTAGTGAAACGAGGGACACTAACAAATCAGCAATGTGTGCAGGGCATCCTGTGGCCTCATGACGGGGCTTTCAACAAGGATTTTTCAAGAATATCTATGCCAGATTACAACACTTCCTTGCCCTGCCTGGTCACCAGATATATCACCAATCAGGCATTTATGGGACCAGCATCTGCAACCTACGAGTGTGCAGGATCCAGCTGCAACATCTGTGGGAAAACGTGCCGCAGGATACCAAACGGAACCTGTCAGCCTCCATGCCCAACCATTTCTCATCTTGTATCCAGGATAGAGGCGGCGCAAAAGGGTACCTAGAGCCTCCTTTCAATTGTGCAGTTTTCCCCAATAATCTTATCTTTTTGCTCTAAAACTGCAATCATTTACATATATCATCATTACAATCACACACATAAAGTTTCATTATATTCCAACAACTCATTCTGGGTGAGTTATTTTTGTGAGTGAGTGTACATAACAGTGAGTGAGTGTACATAGCAGGTGAGTGTACTTAACAGTAAAATATGCTCGGTTAGCCTTCAGTTGAATTACACTTACTACACTTGCATTATGCTTGTTTACGAAAACATTTCTTGTATATCCTTGCAAAATTAAAATCCTAGCAAAGTTATTACAGATTTTTTTTACTTCAAGTAGACCTCAAACAACTTGTTCAGCAAAAAATTAAAAGCACATTTTTTATGTACAAAAGGACTTTAAGCAAACAATATCCTACTCCCTGAACGTTTGCCTTTGTTTGCTTAAAGAAGGCTTGGCCGACTTGATAAATTTAGTTAAGGTGTGCTCCAAGTGCCTTCCTATGACAAGGCTACTGCACTAAATGAACATGTTAACTAATTCTCCCTTTAATTGTTTGCTCAACAATTTGAGCCATTAGTATTCAAGCCTACTTGAAGTCAAGATATCTGAGGTGAATACGAGTTGTACGTGAACCTTTTTTTCTAACGAGCATCCCAACTTAACTAGAAACTGAAAACGTCTGAGTATTTGAAAGACTTTTGTGAGTCTAAGTTTTTATTGAATATAGTCTCATAGGGCTCCCTAAACAGGACGATTCATTTACATTTCAAAAAGAAGTTTGGTGTAATCATTTTTTAGAAATATGGCTAATCAAATGCTCATCATGATGGTTAATGGTGCAGTATTGTTATTTGCTAATGTTAGTTTTCGAAATGAGTATTGCATGTACAGCCTTCTGAGCAATATATCGTAAATGTTTTATATAGGACTGTGGTGGCCTAGCAGTTAAGGTACTGGACTCTGGACCAGAAAGTCCAGGGTTCAAATCCCACGTCTGCCAAGCTGCCACTGTTGGATCCTTGAGCAAGACCCTTAACCCACAATTGCTTGGATTGTAAAACTGTATCAATTGTAAGTCACTCTGGATAAGGGCGTTTGCTAACATTATTAAGCTTTTCCCCCCAAGACAAAAGTACAGTAACTTTTAAGCTGAATACATTCTATGTTGAACAAGGTTAATATGAATAATAATATTGATAATACAACATTTCTGCCATTCACTGCATGAGCACTAGAACATTTTATGGTGTAATACTCAGGCTCTGATTCCAGATATATCCTGAAGTGAGACTGATAAGACGGAGGATCCAGAGTAGATTTGATGGGATAGATCTACAGATGAGTCCTCAGAAAGCACTTCCTCATAACAACCTCCACATAAAAAAGGAAACCTGAGGACAACACCCTAACCACCATTTCCTCTGTACTGAAGATGATTCACCTGGACATCCATGTAGAAGAATACGGAAGACAGTGGACATTTGAGTTATGTCCAGACATCGAGTCCAGATACTGTAAAGACCCTGTACCAGTTCTTCAAAAACACTCATAGCTCCTGTGGTGAATAGCCATTGATGCTGATGCAACGTTAAACAAACAACTTAAGAAACATACAAACAATGACCAAATGATTGCTTACCACACTATTCTTCCCAGTAACTGCCAGGACTAGCCTGTCAGGGATAAAGGGATTAATATTAAGGGACTAGTAATGAAACTGCATGTGTTCAGCTTCTCAGCCATAGATCATTACTGGCACCACACTTCATGTTACAACTTGACAGCTAACATTATGCCAGTGCAAAGATTTTAAACACTTTCGGAAGATTTTTTTCTTAAGAAAGCTTTTGTGAATCCAGTCTCTGGCAATAAATAAGTATATAGTAAATAATCCAGACAAATTGGGCTTGAAAATGTTCTGCAGGGCCAGTTAATGTGGCATCGTTCATGCTCGTTCATTTGCTGGAGGTGTCAGTTGGGCTCAAACTGACCACAAGGTAAAAGATGGAAATGAACCATTATATTTCTCTGCCAGATGCTTAAACAGACATGTTTTCTGTTACTGTAGTTTCTGCACTATGGAGCCCATCAGAGGCGTTTATCACAGCATCCATGTTCTGATACTCCCAAGGAAGAGAACAGAATTGTGACTTCCCTATACAGACATAACAAAACACCATTATACACTTTCTGGCCACTTCATCAGGTACACCTGTTCAACTGTTCATTAACACATATCTAATCAGCCAATCACATGGCAGCAACTCAAGGCATTTAGGTATGCAGACATGATCAAAACGACGAGCTCAAGTTCAAACCGAGCCTCAAAAGTGGGAAGAAAAACTGATTGAAGTTTGCTCGGGTTTTCACACACGGCCATCAATAAGCAGCTCTCTGCAGCGGTGTGGACTCGAGTCTGACTCGAGTCCTGAATTTGATGACTTGCGACTCGACTTAGACTTTACTGTTACTGACTCGGACTTGGAATCGGACTTGGGCGGACTTGGGCTTTTAGACTCGAAAGGACTTGAGAGTCTTCACAAACCCATTTTTTAACAAAACAATTTATTTTTAAGTGTTAATATAATATTAAACTGTGTATTCATATTGCATGGCACTGGATCGCTGTAATGCTAGGAAGTAGGGAGTACCTGAGTATTGCTGCCGACCATGTCCATCCCTTTATGACCACAGTGTACCATCTCCTAATGGCTACTTTCAGCAGGATAACGCCCCATATCACACAGTTTAAATCATCTCAGACTGGTTTCTTGTACATGACAATGAGTTCACTGTACTCAACCTCCAGTCACCAGATCCCAATCCAATAGAGCTCCTTTGGGATGTCATGGAACGGGAGATTCTCATCGTGGATGTGCAGCTGACAAATCTGCAGCAACTGCGTGATGCTGTCATGTCAATATGGACAAAACCTCTGAGAAATGTTGCTAGCACTTGGTTGAATCTGTGCCATGAAAAATGAAGGCAGTTCTGAAGGCAAAGGAGGTCCAACCCGGTACTAGCAAGGTGTAAAGTGTGATACCAGTTGAAAAACTTTGTGAGGTGATTCTCTTTGACCTGATCCACAAATCAGACCATTCTGTTTACCATCTGCATTTGATTCCATACAGTGGTAGCACATCGGCTCTCCTACAGCACATTAACAGTGTTCAATACACTTCAGAACATAGTTATTGCTTTCTTTACACAAGTCATGTTACACACACACACACATATATATATATATATAGAGAGAGAGAGAGAGAGAGAGAGAGAAAGAGAGAGAGAGAGAGAGATCCCTCTGATAAATGCAGTACACATGCATTTTCCACCAAGTCCATCAATTTAGTACATAAACAATTGACTCTGCTTTGCTCTGTTTGTGCTTCAGACATTATTCAGTCACTTTTCTTCATATTTTGTCTCTCACTACTCAGTGTTGTGTGTTCTTACCTGGTTTATCATGGCCAGGGTTCAGAGCCGATCCCTGAACACACTGGCTGCAGGTGAAAGCACTCTCTGGATCCTTCGCAGGATCCTGTAACCACTTCACCCAACCTTCATCTCGCTCATGCACAGCCAGTCATGCCTGCATGTGATGCCTTGAGATGTTACATCCCAGTTTATTCATCTATACATTTAAATGACAGCAGTTATGCATTCCTGATCTGAATATTTAGTTGTGGTGTTCGAACCATTCATTTCCACTCTCTGGTCTTTTACTGTGAAAATCACTGTGCCCATTCTCTGTGCAAAATGTATGTGCAATAAAGAATTTAAGCATAAAACCATATTCCATAAAGTTTAGAATAATTTCACACGACGAAGGTACAAGTCTAAAACATCCTTTCTCAATTTTGGTTCTGGAAAGCCCCCTGCTCTGCACATTTTAGTGCTTTTGCTGTTTAAATTCGCCCTCTTTAGCTCTGTAATGGGCTTCTTAATGAGCCAAGTTTTTGGATCAGTTGTGTTGGGAGCAGGGGAAACATTCAAATGTGCAGAGCAGCGAAGCTCCAGGACCAGGATTGAAAAACAGTGTTCTAAAGGAATCTTGTCTCACTTGGGAGTGTCTGTTTCTGCAGAGAGCTACTTAAACAGCGCGTGAATTTAGCCCTGGGCTGTGCAACTTACAAAACACATTACAACAAAGCAATCAGATACATACAGACTTTTGAAAAACATACATGACAAAGGCTTGTAAAGGTTTTAGCAAAATGACGTGTTGTTGTTTTCAAAATTGACATGAGTTATTACAGTCTCTGACACATTTCTGCAAATTTTTAACAGACAAATATGATTTGACCTTAGGAAATGAATGGGTGCTTTGGAAAGGTGCCAAAACATTTGCACCTTTTCATTTACTCAGTAGTTTTTAAAATATATGCATTAAGTTAGCTGAATTACCTTATATAGTGATACCTCATTTTTCGTCGTTAGTTCGTTCCAGAAGAATTATTGAGAACGAAAACAACGAGTACCCTAAGGAATAATGTTAAATTGAATGATCCATTGCAGCCCCAAAAATCCAGACTGTATGAGGCATTATAGGCTAATGGAGTTGCATTGTACAGGTTCTCCCTGATTTATGATGGATATGGCCATTCCGACAAATCCATCATAACTTAAACATATCATGAACAAATGGTAGAGCAGTCTATACTGTATTATAGTGTAGATATGGAAAGGAAATTATGATGAACAATGATAAGTAAGTTAATGTTTAAAACACTTACATTAACCTACAGATGGCCAAAATAATTAACACAAAGCTTATTTTATAATAATACATTGAAAAATCTCATGTAATTTAGTGAGTAATGCATTGAAAATGAAAAGTAAATGCAAAACACTTACTCTACTGATGAACTAGCTAGCATAGCTGCAAAGCAGCCTGTGTTCTGGAGCATTCGGTTCCTTTTGCTGTTTGCTTTTTGGTTGGTTCTTATAAACCAACCTTTTTAGGATCCATGGAGACTTATTTGCTCTAAGAATACATTACTGTACATCTAAAAAGAAAGAAAACATGATAAAAACAGCAGAGATCTTCTGTGAACTTGAATCACTGTGTACTGAATCGTGACTCGTGAATCATGAATCGTGAAACGAGTCTTCACTCATACAACTTTAAGCAAGTGCGCCGAGTACCGAGCAAACGAGAACAGACACATTTTTCAAGTCAAAATGGGTAGAGAATTGAAGTACAAATGTGTTTAAGTTTTCATCAAAAAAATAAGTAAAACATATAATCAGAGTGATTCACCCAACGACTTTTCATAAGACTTTATCCTTCTGACACATGCAGTCAGAAGCAATGAATGCAAAGGTTGCAAAGTTTTTGTCATCACAAAAGCAAAACGTAATCTGCCTGAGGTTACCCAACCTCTTTTCACAAGAATTTATCCTTCTTTGACACATACAGGCGGAGGTAATGAATTACAAACAAATGGTTGACGAGATTTTACATGTTTAGTTGTATGTAGTGAACATGAGTACATAGCACCACAGCTAATGTTAAGTCTCGCACAGATGCAGCACAAGCATAACTTACAGTGCCAGGAAACAGTGGTGCTTGAAAGTTTGTGAACCCTTCAGAATTTTCTATATTTCTGCATAAATATGACCTAAAACATCATCAGATTTTCACACAAGTCCTAAAAGTAGATAAAGAGAACCCAGTTAAACAAATGAGACAAAAATATTAAGCTTGGTCATTTATTTATTGAGGAAAATCATCCAATATTACATATTAGTGAGTGGCAAAAGTCAAGTCAAGCCAAGTCGGATCTACAGGTAGTCCTCGGGTTACGACGGTCTCGAGTTACGACGTTTCGTAGTTACGACGCATCTCCCATTTACTGTATAAAGCCTTATAAAAAGCCTTATATATAAAGCCTGTATAAAGTGGTTTTGCGTCGTAAACGTCATAACGCGAACTTCGTGTTTGGTGTGCGCGGCGGAAGAATACACGGTTACGGGGCTTGTTTTTTGATAATTACTGTCACGTTCGCTCTCGCACCACGCCCACCTTCGCGGACTTTCTCCCACAGCTCCCTCATGCACCTGCGCACCACGCCGCCCTTCCATCACTTTCCACCTCGTTCTACGACCTTCTCTCTCCTCCTCCGTCTCATCACACACACACACACACACACACCTGCCTCTCATTTTCTGGCACCTTCCTCCTCCCTATACAGTATATACCGGGCACCTCCACATCCTCGTTGCTCTGTCTCGTGGTCCCTACCGCGTCACAAGCCCCGCGCTATCACGTCCTCTTCTGTCCTTTCGATCGCAATCTGTTTTTCATTATCCCAAATCTCTCATCGCGCACTACCTCTCCTCTTCTTCCGTAATCCGCTTTTCTACTACAGATTAGTATCAGTTTCCGTCAAGCACTGCGGTTGAGTGCCGTTATCCTGATCGGTTACTAGTTTCAGTTTCTTTAATAAACGTTGTCTGGTTCAGTTCCACTCTCCATGCGTGTGCTTCCTGAAACTTACCAACCAAAACGTACAAATTACTGTGTAGGACAGGGGTTAGGATAGGATAAGTGCATTACAGTATGTTATTTCGTACAGTATGTACCGTGGTTCCGACTTACACCCCGAAAATCAGTACGACGCGAGTTCGGAACGGGATCTGACGTGTAACCCGACGGACACCTGTATTTATATAGCGCTTTTTTACAAGGGGAGCATTTTGTCTCAAAAAACTTTACAAGTTTAGATTATCTCCTAATAACTACGTCCAATCCCAATTGAGCAAGCCTAGGGCGACAGTGGCAGAAAAAACTCCTGATGATTTAGGAAGAAACTTGGGAGGACCAAGACTCAAAAGGACCCAACCTCCTTGGGCGGCGTAGATAGATAAATCTAAGAAGAAACTAAGGTCATAGAGTCATAGTTAAATAAATGTGAAGTAGCACCCATCGGCATTACAGTGGCCCAGGTATTGTGGAAATGGAGCTGCAGCGGATGAACATCATGTTGTGGGGGGGAACTTGGTAACGGAACACAAGCTTTGGAGAAAAACAGAAAATGAATTAGTTATGGATTAAGAGCACAGTGGCTATTAACAATCACTATGCCAGGTAGCATGAGACCCCGGCAGGATAGCTATAGCAGCTAGCTAGAAAGAGGACGAACTGGTATGAAAACACAGCCAAGGGGGATCACATGAGACATTGGCAATCCCACGGGAGGCAGACAGGACAGCAAACCAAACGTTCTGATCACATAACTCTTTGACTAGAAACCCCCACGCTCTGCCTTAGTCTAAGGCAAGGACTGCACGAGTAAAGATCACGAGGACCAAAACCCCAGGACCGCCCACTCGACACTCACGGCTAACGACAAGGCAGGAAGGCCAGGACATGGACTCCAGGATCACGGCCACTAGTGACCCAACCATGCATCCTGTCTAAATCTAGTCAAAAGCCTGTGCAAAACGGTATGTCTTTAGCCTAGACTTAAAACTTTGTAGTGTCGAGTCTCTAACGAAAGAGGGGAAGTTTATTCCATAGTTGGAGGGGCCATGTATGAGAAAGCCTGTCCCTATGCTGTGGCTTTTTTTAATTATTAGGAAACTAAAAGAAGTCCTTGTACCCTGCAAAATCTAAGTAGACGGTGGATTGCTCCACAAAACCTCCTACAGTGAGTTCCAACTCGGATAATTGGGGCCAGGACATGTAGAGCTTTATTAAGTTATACAGAAGTATTTTGTAAATATTGCGGAATTTACTGTAAACCAGTTGTAGTGATGGTAGACACAGGAGTGATTTGATCAAATTCTATATTCGAGTTAGCATTCGGGCAGCTGCAGCTGAACTAATTGAAGTTTATGTATAGATTTTTAATAGAGCTCAGTAAGTAAGGCATTACTGTAATCCAACCTTGAGTTTTATAAACGAATGACCAGTTTCTCTGCATCATTAAAAGGGAGAGGATATGTCTAAGTTTAGCGATATACGTAATGAAAAGAAAGCAATTCGAGTGATGCTGTAATGTGTGCATAAAGGGAGATCTGAATCAAATGTGACCACCTAAGTTGTGTACAGACGGACTGGGCATACTGGACAAGCCATCTAGATTTAAAAACAGATGTAGCCAACTTGTCTCTCATAACCTTGGGTCCCACTAACAAAAACCTCAGTTTTATCTTAGTAAAAGTAGGTGAACCTTTGCTTTCAGTATCTGGTGTGACCCCCTGCGCAGCAATAACTGCAACATAAACGCTTTCAGTAAACTGTTGATCCAGTCCTGCACACGGCTTTGAGGAATTCTTAGCCATTTCTCTGTACAAGACAGCTTCAGCTCGGGATGTTAGTGGGTTTCCTCTCACATTAGTGCTCACTTAGGTCCTTCCCCAAATTTCGATTGGCATTAAAGGTAAGGTACTTTGACTTGGCCATTCAAAACATCGAACTTTATTACTCTTTAACCATTATTTGGTAGAACGGTCTTGTGTGCTTTTAGGGTCGTGTCTTGATGCATGACCCCACCTATCTGTTGAGTTCCCCGTCTGTGACATGCACTGTCCTGACATTTTCTTTTAGAATTCTCTGATATAATTCAGAATTCATTGTTCCATCAATGATGGCAAGCTGTCCTGCCCAGATGCAGCAAAACAGGCCCAAACCATGATACTACCTCCACCATGTTTCACAGATGGGATAAGGTTCTTATGCTGGAATGCAGTGTTTTCCTTTCTCCAAACATAACGCTTATCTTTCAAACCAAAAAATTCTATTTTGGTCTCATCCATCCACAAAACATTCTTCCAATAGCCTTCTGGCTCGTCCATGTGATCTTTAGCAAACTGCAGACAAGCAGCAATGTTCTTTTTGGAGAGCAGTGGCTTTTTCCTTACAACCCTGCCATGAACACCATTGTTGTTCAGTGTTCTTCCGATGGTGGACTCATGAACATTAACATTAGCCAATGTGAGAGAGGCCTTCAGTTGCTTAGAAGTTACGCGTCACATAAAACTGTGCAACAGACTGTAATGCAGTTCCTACTCATGTATGTAGTTAATGCAAAGCAAATTAATATTCGTGAAAATTTTTTTATTAAAACAAACATCAAAGTATGACTTAAATAATATATGGCAGTAAAAATAGACATGCTGAACGTTTTTTAATTTAACCAGCTGTTTACGGCTGCAACGTCCTGAGTTAAAAGTCCAATTTATATCTTTCATTAAAGATAAAGACCTTGTTTGTTAAAGCGAACGGACACTGATCAGATGGTACACTTACCTGTACAAGTTCAACAAGCTCAAGTTCATACACCAGTTATAGGGTGTTACCAGTAAATTCAGTTTGTTTAACAAGCTACAATATACAGAAGAACTCACCTGCTCATTCTCTCTTGGATCCACACACAAGTAGGGAGTGTGACTGGAGAATGGGGTGAGTATGAGTGAAAAAGATTAGCACAGACCAGTGCGATACGGACAACAGGAGGAAGGACAAGCTAAAATAATTCAGATTAAGTATTATATTTAAATAAAACATGAAAACATGAAGCAAACAATAAACATTTTATGAGCTCTGTTAACATTTTCCGTAGCAGTAAAACGTTTTGAACAGCAGTACCATGGTTTGAAAACAATCCAAAGTAAAATGTCACAGGAACATAAACATGAACTGTTTGTCATTTAAATTAGTCAGCAAAAACAGACAAAGAAAACTATTTTAAAAAGCAACACTAAACCATTTCAGAAGTTAATCACACTAAAACATTTTTCAATTTCCAAACTGCTCATGGCGCTTTGCTTCAGATTCACATCTTCTCTCGTTCCTTGGGATCCTCGTCATTTAGGGGGTACGGTGTGAGGTCCAGCGACAGAAGGAGGCTGAACATGCACTCATCAAACTGCACGGGGAGACAGAGAGAAGCTCATGCCTGGTGGATGTATACAGGTATGTGACCCATAACTCCATTTGGACACATTTACACAGGGTTCTTGCACCATTTTAATAGTAAAATTTAAGGCTTTTTAAGACATTTTAAGACCTCAATACATATAATGTAAGACCCAAAAATGTCATAAAAAATTATTTGGTAGAAAATATTCAATTTATTGTCTCCCACATTGGAAATAAACACTTAACTTAATTGTTATCAACAATCTTTTCAATTTTGTTCCATTGTGATGCAGAACAGAGCCAGCATAAGATACATAAGCTGCATTACATTAAACAACACACTGACTTGCATGTAGAAACCCTACAGAATTATAAAATAACACGTAAAGCATGTATTCTTTTGCTACTATTTGTTATTTTAACGATTTCTTGCTTATATATACATACACTCATACATCATACACATTAAAATAATTGTGTGTGTATTATTATTTCTACAGGTTCACTAAGTGGTAAAATCATGTATTCTGTGCTAAAATACAACAATTCTAATCTGTACTTACAACATGGCTTGATTCTGCATCTTAAAGAGTTAATTTGCAAAACAGATCAAATCCATTTGTTATTGATGAAAAAGTTTGTTTTTTATTGTGCTTTGCAGATTCGCAAAAAAAGGTTTTTCAAATTCAATTTAATTCATAAGTCATGTGTTATTGTGCATTGAACGCACTATCAATAAAAAAGTACATATTTAATAATAAAAATGGAGATAGGTTTTTGCAAATGAACTTTTTATAGCTCTTAGGTGAATGTTTACAGTTGCTATAGCAACAAATGACAGCTGATGTTATTAGCTGTTAGCTAGATTTGCCCAACAGTCTGAACAACTCCAAAAAAAAATCACAAAACGCCATATTTCAACAAAATCTACCAACAGTTACACCCCTTAAACTCTGAGCTAACGTGTTGCGAATAGAACAATGGTATACAATTTCAAACACAGTCGTAAAGTTACTTACACTGAAATGTCCCAACATGTCCTCGGCTCTCGAGTGACCCATAAACTACGACCCATAGTAGCGGGAGATGACATGGTGTGTGCCCGTCTCATCATCAGTAGTCCAGAAGCGCAAATGAAGGTCCATTTGTTTATTCTTTGTCGTTTTATTCATGCTTTCGTCAAACATGATAACATACGGCTTCTCACTAACGCTGCGCGATAGCTCCTTCTTGATGAACGAAGCAATGCCATATTTGGCGATATGTGCAGTTTTATTTTCACCACAGCTGAATGACTTTGCAAGCTGGGAATCGGGGAACATGGCAGCAAAGACTTCACTTATCTCCTCATTAGATTTAAATGAATTGTGCCTCATTACGGTATGGAGAACCCACATTACCTCTGCCTTCTGGGTCTCTGACGGTGAAACAAAGCTTTTAATAACCGACTGAGAGGTGGCGTCTGAACTTGCAACATTAAGTGGAGCTGCAAACAATGCAGGGATTAGCCCGGGCTTGCTATTAGCTGCGGCCATATACCGCAGGTGCTTTCCTCCCTTCATGTGCGACTCGACGGCTTTGACCCCCATGGTCCGTAAAAAAAAGTTTTTTTGCAGAATTTGCACAATGCCTCATTTTAGTTTTTGGCTGGTGCCAGCCACATCCTAAATACATCCTCTTCCATCCATTTGTCGTTAAATTTGCACTTTCCCATCCTTACATGCATCACTGCTCACCTCGACAACCGCGAAATGTCACGCCGCCCGACATCAGGCGTCTGTCGCAAACGTACCGTAAAACGATTATGCGCGGGGGCTCTCATTTTCTACACCTTCTTTGTACAAAGTTAATCAAGCAAATACACACTATTAGATGCTTTACCACTGTGTTTTTCCCATCGGCATTAAACTCACCATCCGAAAATTTAATACCTACAGCAAATTTACGGTAAATTTAAGACAATATAAGACCTTAATTAACGATATTTAAATTTACATTACATTAATTTAATTTACATTTTAAGACTTTTTAAGGACCCGCGGGAACCCTGTTACAGTACTGAGAAAAAGTCTTAGGCCACCATTAGATGTGTTGTTTTACTCTTTTCAGTTGAGCTTCATTTCTGTTTGTGAGCTTTAACATATCTTAGACTTTTCACCTTGTTCCCGTGCTAACCCTCCTATTACGAGTCGCGCTGACCCCGTCCTCTGACGCTAGAGGGCAGTGTCGACTCACGTTCCTGCCTGGGCATGCTTGGTGCGATCGCGCATGCACCAGTCCTTGTTTATTTAAGTGCACGCTATAGCCCTGTCAGGTGTCGCATCCTCATACCGTTTGAGACCTCACCCGTCTCTCGTACGTACATTTGAGGCTCTTTTTTTTTGTATTGGGGAAAGCAGGTAGCTGGCGGTTCGTAGACTGCCAGCAAGTGTACGGCTTGGAGGCCCGAGGTGACCGCTAGGGTTTGGTTTTTGGATAGAGTAGGGCAAGATCCCGCTTTCCGCTTCCCTTTGCCGTCCTTGCAGTCCCGTCATCTCCACGGCGGCTTTGGCTTGCTCTGTTGCGACACGCGATTCCCCCGCCTTCTCCCTCGCCGGCAGTCCCTTTGGGCTTTAAGTCACAACTCCTCACGTTTTGAAATGACGCTGCGCTGCTCATAACCCTCGTCCTTTCGTTTTCCGCGTCCATGTCACTCTCCCTAAGCTGCTGGACTTCCGTGACACGCCTTCGCAGTGCTCCGCTCGGGTACCGATGCTTATGGCAATCCCATTTGTTCATTTGCTTTCCCTTTTTTCTCTGCGGCGGCTGAGTGGCACGTTTGGTTTGCACAGTCATTACCGACATCAGCGCCCAGGGTTTGATCCCCAGCCACTGCCTTTGTTTTCTTTTCTTTGTGGTATTTCCTTTCAATTTTATTTCATTTATTCTTTGGTTCACCATTTCCATCTGGAGCTAACTGCAGTTGTCCTAAAACCCCTTTTATTTTTTCCTTTCACAGAAAACCGTAACACTTTCAAACAGACCATTCCTGATCAAGCTTCTTCAGATTGTAGAAGGATCAACTTGGCATCACGATGAAGCTGCCAGATGCTGCTATTGCTCAAGTCTAAGGGGAGGTCACAATAAATACTTTCCACTGTTGTCTATAGAAACTATTTTTTCTGGTGGTTTTTTATTTTTATTTTTTAATACTGCATACAAATTTCCTGTATTTTCTGATTGCAATCTAATAAAGGGACTGAGAAATAATTATACACGGTCATAAAACCATCACTACCATCAGCAATGGTAGATTTAATCTAATTTCAGCCTAAGACCTACTTAGCCCATATATTACCTTGTCAGATGCTTAAAAGTTTGTGAACACGAGAATTTTCTGCGCCTCCATAAATATGACCTCAAACATTATCGGATTTTCACACATCGAAGTCCACAAAGTAGATAAAGAGAACGTAATGAAAGAAACGAGACAACAATGACAGCTGGTCATTCATTTACTAAGGATGATCCAGTGACAAAAATATGTGAACCTCTATGATCAGCAGTTCATTCATTCATTATACAGGGTCACGGGAGAGCCAGTGCCTAGGCGGCAGCACAGGGTGCAAGGCAGGAACAACCCTAGACAGGGCACACACACACGGGGCACCTTAGAGACACCAATTAACCTAACACATGTCTTTGGACTGTGGGAGGAAACCAGAATACGCTGAGTAAACCCATGCAGACACAGGGAGAACAATCTGACTCCACACAGAAAGAACCCCAACCACTCCACCTGGGGACTGAACCCAGGACCTTCTCGCTGTGAGGCAACAGCGCTACCCGCTGAGCCACCGTGCCACCCTTAGCAGTTAATTTAAAGGTGAAATCATGCCGTTTTCAATCAATGGGAAGATGATCAGGTGTGAGTGAGCACCCTGCTGTATTTAAAGAACTTGAATCTATAAGTTGTGGAAGTGTATCCTTCAGAAACTATGAAATTATCACTACCACACTGTAGACAACGTGTGTGTGTGTTGTACCTCAGAGTGCACTCCCAGCAAAGCATCTGAGCGTGAATAGAACTCTTCCTTCAACGATATAACGATAATCTGACACTTTTCTCTGGACTGATCTCTGAGGAAGCTGGTCACCTGCACAAACAAAGAAATTGCTTGCTAAAGGTTTGAAGTCACATAATTGATGTGATTTCAAACACGATTGCAACAGGTGTTTGTAGTCACGACTTAGGGATTTGCTATTTCCTCCTCTACAGTGCATAATATCATTGAAGGATTAAAGGAATCTGGAGGAACGTCAGTGTGTAAAGGCGAAGGGCGCAGGCCTAAACTGAAGACATTAAGGCATGTTTGCTGAAGGAATGTGACAACTGAACAATTAACATCTGAAGCAGTTAAACCTCAGTGCCAAGTCATCTGTTATATGTCATAAGAAGGAATGGCAACAGTACAAAGTGGCAAATGCTTTACTGTCCCAGCTTTTTTGGAAAGTTTGCAGGCCCGAATGCAGGAATGGATGTTTATGAATAAATGAAATTAATTTCTCCAGAAAAAACAAGGAATATCTTTGGTTCACACTGTCTGCAACTAAATAAATGTAAGATTAAATGTAAAAAATACGGCATTTATTCAATTTCCATACAGTCCCAACTTGTGTATAGTGTCTCTTCGATTCTCTCTACGTTGCAATCTGGACTTTGCCTGAACACCATTTTATATACCTTACTTTGCAATGCTGTATGGGATACTGTAGTGTACCGGTATTGAAACTGATCTTCCTGTCATGTTCTAACAACTAGTCTAACCCTTCCCATTAAAGTATAGTCTGTTATATCAGCAAAGGGGGATCTCCTTGCCAAGGCATATGGTTTTGGTAGGAAGGGTTCGGTAAGCACAAATCTTCAGAAATGTCTCCAATCACACATATTGCCTTTAAAATTCCTTTGCTTTAAAATGTTAAGGAATGTTACAGGCAGTGAAGCTTTTCTTACCTTGCCAATGTTTGTGTTGTCCAAGGCAGTATCCACCTCATCCAGCACAAAGAATGGAGCAGGACGGAAGCTGTACAAAATGACACAACAAGGAAAGAAAATTATTTGGATAAACAGAATTACAGTGTACATCAACCGATCAAACCACACGAATGCCCGGACCCAGGGTGTCCCAGCAGAGTACTACCCAGTGCATTACACTCCCTCCGCCAGCTTGTCTTCTTCCCACGTTGCATCCTGGTGCCATCGGATCCCCATGAAAACACTGCACATGTAACTGTGATGGAAATCAGACCAGACAACCTTCTTCCATTGCTCCAGTGTCCAGTTCTGACACTTGTGTGCTAATTGTATGGGCTTTCTTCAGCAGACAGGTGTTAGCATGGTGAGCACCAGGCGATCAGGCAGCCCCGTACTCAGCAAGGGACAAAAGTATTAAGGACACTTCTTATTCATTGAATTAAGGTGTTTCAGTGAGTCCCACTGCCACAAATATATAAAATCCTGCCGTGCAGTCTGCCTTTCGAACATTTGTGAAAGAATGGGTCAAAACTGAATTCACAGCAGTATTGTAACAAGTGTGTTTGTAAAATTTCTTCCCTCCTAGATAACCTCATTGACTTGATTAGATATATTTCTTGACTTTCCATTTGGGATTAATACAGTGATCTATCTATCTATATTTCAGAATCACATAAAATCAAGTGGAAGCATTTCCTCTATCTGCCAAATATGCATTCATAATAAATACCACAAGCGGGAAAAATATATTACGTCCAATCCTGGACTACCTGTGGATGGCAAACACCAGAGCGAGGGCAGCAATAGACTTCTCTCCTCCCGACAGGTTGTCCATGGCCATAAATCTCTTGCCAGGGGCCACACAGTTGTAGCTGATCCCACCCAGGTAAGGCTCATCAGGATTCTCAGCACTAAGAATAGCCTAGTCAGAAAACTCAGATTACAAAGCAGGAAAGGACAATGGAAAGGTGAAAAAAATCTTTACAAAAAGATAAAGCCTGCCACCACGAAGATCTGTTTGAGTCTAACAGTGCCTGCGTCCTGGCTGGGTGCTACAGACACAATTGGCCATGGCTCCAGAAAGGCAGGCCGGATAAGTGACCATCTTCCCGTCTGTGGTCATCCCCAACGACGATGCAAGAGAAACCCCTATCCAGCCCTGCAGTTGACTGCTTGTCAATTTCACAACGTCCCCCTGCCTTCAGCCACCAACCAATTTTCACCAAGGAGTCACAGAGCTGGTCTGTTGTGAGACTGGAGAATTGGGCTAAAATGCCAATATTTATAACCATTTATCCTGGCCATTTATCTCCCCCCCCCCAAAAATCCCACCCGGCCTCCTCTCCAGCTACCAATCTGAAATGAGGGTTCAGGTGTTAACTCTGGGAGACATAAAACCAGCCATCTCCTCAAACTGCATGTTCAATCTGATAGGGCAGCTGACAGAAACTCACTGACAGCCTTAATTGACTAGTGTCACTCTAACAAACAAGGGAGGGAGAAATCCTGTCTTCCCCACTTAGTCGGACACCTGGGCACTTTCATTCCTGCAAAGCATTTTGTAGATCTGGTTGATGGCGACAGACACGTGTTCCAAGCACTGGCTGAAGAGACGGAAGCGCTTGGCCTTCACCTGCTCAAACTCCTGATGGCATTTCTTTGCTACACTTGTGCTCGCCTCAAATGCTAAGACACACAAAATAAGACATGACAAAAAGCAATGTATATTTTAATGGTGATCAGTTTCCATTCCTAAGTAGAGTACAAAGTAGAGATGCACCGATCCCAGTTCTTCTCTTCTGATACAATTTAGACAACCGAACTAGGATAACGGTGCTATTAAAATGGATTTTATTGCAATTCTTTATAGCTCGCTTTGTGTAACACAAAGCTCTAACTAAAGATAAGATGTGGCTGCACCGCATGCAATGAAATTAGGTATCTATTCTACAATGAAATTAAGTAGCTTTGACACAAGACCACAAATTATGTAAAGGAAGAGCAAAGTATTCATAAAAACAAAAACATAAGGAAATGAATAAGAATGAAAAACAAGAAAGAAGTATTACAAAAACCATTATTAATACTTAGGAGTGACATGCATGTCACCTTGCCTTCTTTTTAAGTGCATCTAATAACGTCGTTTGAATACCAGAGAACGCAGTGATGGGATTTGGAGATGTTCAAAGGTATCTGTAGCAATTTTTACAGCCACAATTGATACGAAAATGCCTTCGACAACCTGGGCATGATCACAGGGTCTCATTTTCTATTTAAGACGACACCTAGTTAAAATTACTTTAATTGCAGGTGGCTAAAGTTTTTTGATTCAATTGTTTTGTATTGTTTCCACGTCCAAAATAAAAAGGAATTCCTTTTGTTGAAATTAGTTTAATCGCAGGAGGCTAAGGTTTTTTATGAAAACGTTTTGACTGTTTTGCCTTGTTTCCACTTCAGAAATAAAACAGGAATGCCTTTTATTGAATGTAAAATTAATAATCGTGAAAAACTCGAAGCGTGAACTCAGTATTGTGAATCGTTACCACCCCATTAATTCTTTATTAATAATATATTAAAATACCTCCAAACTGTTTGTTAACCACTTAATCCTTGGTCAGGGTCGTGGGAAACCCGGTGTCTAGCCGGCAACACACGGCGCAAGGATCAGGGATCACTGATAATTATTACGACTATGGGTTTCGGTTCTGTTAATAAAAACAGAAAGTGCTTTGGATGTGTATCACATTTGTGAATAACATTTACACATGTACAGCATTTAACAGAGACCCTCATTCAGAGCAACTTACAGATTTGCAGCCGTTAACTCGTTAGTACAAACAGGAAATAGCCCAAGAACACAAGGCAATTAACATTGAGTTGGAACTTGATGTAGGTAAAACGAGAAACAAAAAAAGAAGATGAGCAAGTTTTGTTTCAAGTAAGTGTAGTTTCAGTCGTCACTTAAGTGCCGCGCAAAGTGGGGAGTCTTTAGTCGCGTTTGAAGACAGCAAGTGACTCAGCTACTCAGACATCCAGTGAAAGCTCATTCCAGTCGAGCACAGCTTGTGTCTCCAATGATTGACGTGCTTCATTGAAGAGTACCCACCTTTAAGTCAAACGTGAATGGCTGCTAATGATTTACAGTTGTTAGGTGGGATCGGTGCATCTCTATTACACACCTCATTTCCAAGACTGTTAGACAATCCTACACTTCTCTATCTGACCCTACAGAGCCAGTTAAATATTTTTTATGTGTTGTTTGTAGGTTTTACCATCCACAACGCCTCGAAAGCTGTCTTTCACCTCCATCATTCTCTCCAAAGCCTTTAAGTTAGGTGGTTTGGACACCTGGATTAGTCTGTCCAAAGTGGACACTTTCTCTCTCAGCTCCTCCACCAGGGCCTCAACCTCCTGCTCGTCAGTTAGATTCTATACACACACACACACACACACACACACGAGCTTGTCCTTGCTTACCTAGCTAGTGTGCATAGACAAATCAGCTGTGTTACAGGATTAGGAGCGTAACGATGCATCAGAGCCTAAAAATGGAACAAAGTGAATGTGGAATATCCAGTTCTCTTAATTGCAGGGGACTAAACATTCTTTTTCCTTATTTTTATGTACACATTATGTTGAATTCGGATTCTGCAGAAAGAAAAAGGGATGTTTTCACTCGTTAATTGAACATATGGTGATGCTACTATAGAGCATTTTGTTTACAATTTTAAACCTCTGCTTCTAGTCATTTCCTTTAATTGCTGGGGACTAAAGGTAGAAAAACTTATACAAGAAAATATGAATCGTTTTGCCTTGGTTACACTTCAGACGTCTTTAACTTACGTCTTTAATTTTCCTGGGAAAATTCAAATTCAAAATTCAGACTACAGTTTCTGCTGAATGTGTATGTATATTTATTACCAGTCCCATTGTAAAGTCAAAAATATCAGGCCATGGTAAAACAGGGAGTGGCTGTCACTGGGTTTATTTATCAATTTGTAGGATTTGTGTGAAAATCTGATCATGTGTTAGGTCAAATTTATTTAGAAATAGAAAAAATACCAAAGGGTTCACGCACCATAGCAAGCAAGTGCATTTTTCTTGAAATAAGAGTTATCTGAGCTAAACTGAGGCTGAATCTGAGCATACAGAACATGCCGTGAAATGAGTGAAGCTACTGAGTTGTGCATTGTGCTTGGCCTCACCTTCAGGTCATCTTGCAGGGGTCCGTAGTCAAACGCCATCTGTCCCTCACGCTCATAGATGTCCGTTGTATAGGTACTAAGTGAATCTGAATCCAGCTATAATAGAGAGCAGAGAGTTAACTGTGGGACTGTAGTACTGGATTACTGACCAGAAGGTCCAGGGTGTGACGTAGACCCTCCACCGGACCCTGGATCTGCCCTGGGGTCTTACACCAGAGAGACAGGCCTGGAGCAGACGTCGGCACGAGATTCCCAAAGTCATATTATAAATATCTGCCACTGTAGCCTTTAAAAACTGTTTATTTTGGGGGGGTTTCAGTCTAAATAGACTGACAAATAATTATATACGGTCATTATTCCATTGCTAAAACAACAAATCTAATGGTGGCCAAAGACTTTTGCACAGTACTGCACAGTACAGTACCTTTCACCATGTGTGTTTAACCCATGCCTATTCAAATTTGCCACTCTGTCAACACCTGGATGTCACTGATCTCGTCCAGGGTTCCTGAGAGCAGCGTGAGAGGCAGGCCCTCGATCTTGCAGCTTAGCAGCATGTTGTGCTTGCAGAGTCTTTGGTGTTCCAACGCAGTCTCAACCGAGATCACGTCCTTCTGCTGCTTCACCAGCTCCCTGAGGAAGCGAGAACGAGAGAGGACGTTTGTTTCTTTATTCACCATGATTTATTACACCATAGCAACACTTTCTCTTTTGATTTTATTCACAGAGTGTAGTCGAGTACTTATTAGCATGTAGTTTCCACAGACTAAAACTAGAGATGCACTGAAAGCCAATGAAAATGCTCAAAACGTCCAGTGGCACTTTTGGGTTTAAGCTGAAAGACAAAAAGACAGAATTTTTTAACCATAACAAGGTGACTGTCCGGCTGGGCCACAGTGCGAAGACGAGCGGAGATAATAAACAAATGGAGATTATGGAACAATGGCTTGCACTTGGTGCACAAACAAACGTGGCCTCACCCCCACAGATATGAACAAAGGCTTTAACTAGCAGAGACGGGCCAAAAAAAATGCAGGAATCTCCCAATTGTTGGCCACACAAAACTGGGCCACAAACACATTTATGGAATGACAAACTGTCTTTTATGTGAAAGCACAACATATTTCCGGTTGCATTTATGATATCAGAACAAAAATAAAAGCATTCATGAGGCTGTGAGAAACAAGAGCATTAACTCCGTTGTCCTTTGTTGCAAAGAAGCAGGTCTGGTCTCTCCGCCTGTCCTCAGCCTCGCCCTCGCCCTCGCAAATACAAACTAACTCCCAAATAGATACGAATCCACAAACAAACTCGGTTTGCCTACGGAGATTCACATTCAGTTCCTCAAGTCACTCGTCACCCTCTTTTCCAAAGCTTCTTTTACAACTTTTATATTTTCTTCAGACTCACAAAGTGTCAGCCAGCTTAACAGGCCAGCTTAACTCCACCGTCCTCTGGTGGTGGCTTAGGATGCCGCTGGCAGTCACACGAAATGAAAACGCAAAATTAAAAAAGTCAACCCCTCCAGTTTCGGCTCAAAATTTCGGGTTCGGTTTCAGGCAAGATTTTTTACTCAGCACATAACTAACTAAAATACCTGGACTTCTCCTGAAGGCCTTTGGTTTTCTTGTCCAGTTCAGCCATCGCATCGTGGACATAAGCCTTCTGTCCTATCAGCAGATTCCTCAGTTCCAGGAGCTTTGACTGAGACTCATCTACTGCAGCAAGCAGTCTCTCCTCCTCCTGGACAACACCAACATTTACAATCTGTTCCAACAACATGGATGCACTAAAGCTCATAGGGTCCTTCTACCATCATTGCTGGAGCCTCCGATGTCTGACAGAGGACACAGGGAGACAATGCCTCATCTGGCCCGCCCTTGCTCAGACATGGCTAATTGATGTTTGCTGGTGTTTAAAGTTTTTTTTATAAGACAGATAAGTAGGAAAGAGCTGAGGTGAAGTTGGCTTGCCCTTTTCAAGGTCAGAATAGCATCTTCCTCTTTCGCAATGGACTCCTTCAGTTTAGTAATGAGCCGGCGCTGTTTGTGGAGCTGCTCCTGCTCGTACTCAAGCTGCATGTTCAGTCGCGTGCGCTGTGATTCAAACTGCAGCCTGCAGAGAACAGGTAATATCAGTAACACTTCTGGGGCCGTACTCATAAAGATTCTTAGTGCTATAAGAGTAGCTCCTAGTGAACAGTGTTAATTGTTTGATTTCCGTCATAGTTTTCGTCAACGACCCTTTTCTTCTAACGAAAATGAGACGATGACTAAACTAAAATGAATTTCATTTTGGGTGGGGCCAGTTGGGAAAATATGTCATCATAACTTGTGTATATGTGGAAAGGCGGGACATGTTGGGTAGCGATCCAATCAGTAATGCGGTAAGACGCATACGTTTGATGACGATCGTACTAGCTCAACAACTACTGTCAACACCTGGGAGGAAGAGGAGAGTCGATATATGGCCACATTTCACATTTGATATCAAGGAAAACAAGACTCTTTATAAACCGTGTGGGGCCAAAATCTCCGGTAAAAACACAACAAAGATCTTTGATGGAAATCATGAGTTTTGGTGACCACTTCACTGTATACTTTTATTATCAGTGCATGCATATAGACCTGAGCTTATACCTTAATTAGATCTTATAATATTATTCATTCCGACTTGATTCTATTCTAGAACATCTGCTGAAGGTCCACACCGAGTGTGAAGCAGATCTATGATGGGAAAATTTTGAGTAATAAGCCACCTTTTAATGTCTGGCTTTTATTATCAACGATTGCATGTAGATGTTTTATTTTAAAAGAGGAAATGTTAAAAAAAGTTTTTACATTTCATATTTAGTCCACTAAAGCAAATTAGAACATTTAGTCGACTATAATCTTATTATACGTAAATCGGGACTAAAACTAGAAATAACTAAACTAAAAAAAATAATTCAGATGAACTAAATTATAAACTAAAAACTAAATTACGTTTTTAGTCAAAAGACTTATAAAACTAATTACAATTTGCTGTCTTTTTTCCCTGAAGAATGAAGTTTAAGAAAAAAAAAAACGAAAAAAACAAATTTCAAGAAAGACTTTTCTTTCCTAACAAAACCTTCCCCGTGAATGCGGCCCCCCCAGGTTTAGAAATTTGTTGTTGGCAACAAGTCTACAAAAAAAAAACCTGACATTACACTTTTGACTTTTATTAAAAAAAGAAAAAAAAAAAAAAAAAGAAAAAAAAAAAAAAAAAAAAAAGCCTTGCTGCTGCTGGGTATATTTCTGTGTCATTACCTGATCATGCTGACACTGCAAAGTAAGCATGCCTTAGCATTCTACACTGTCAAACATTCACAACTCTCCTTGTCTTTGTGGGCCCTTGTGGAACAGGGGCTCCACCGCTTTATTCTCCAGCTCCTCCTGCTGTTGCAGATAATCCTGCTCGTTACTCACTCAAATGTTGGCCACACCGGATCTCAGCAGAAAGAGAAACAGAAGAAAAAGTTGAGAACACCACGTCCTCCATCTACAGCAGGACAGGAAAGTCCGGTCTTTTAAAAAGCACCAAACAGGCTGATGCATGTTCATTCTGCCCTTTGAGTAACACCTCTTCTAACACGTGCAGAACCCCCCATAATACCATAATATAGAGATAATAGATTATTAGTAATGTATCTGCACAGCCTTGTCTGCCTCATAATGCATCGCAAGACCAGTGTTGAGCTGAAATACTATCTTATTTTTCAAGTCATCTCTTCATTGAGATTCATTGGAGTGACGAATCCAAGTCTGGAAAAATTTGTGGGACTGTGGTAGGCCTTAGTGGGTAAAGGTTACTGGACTACGGACACAACAATGTTCCAGGGAACTATTAGGAACAACTCTGCATCTGGCTCATCCACGCAAATTGTTCTAATTAGCCAATTGTGTAGCAGTGATGGAAATGCAGCAATTGAAAATCATGACGATACAAAACAGCCACAGGGCTTCAGTTCCAAGTGTGATCTCAGTGAATTTTGACCTGTTTATAACTGTGATCTTCTGGGATTTTCACAGTTCCAGTTATTGTAAAGAAAACCACATGAGAGCAGAAAGTAACAACATGCCAACCTTGAGTTCTGATGGGGCTACATCAGTCTGCAGCATGGCCAGAGTAAGATTTTGAGAACCATGTTGCGCATTACACATGAAAAACTAAGATACCAGGACAGAGAAATCATCTCAAACTCTTTTCCATGTACATGACGGTGACAGTCAGTGGCCTTTCCAGTCACCGGATCTGAATCCAACTGAGACCTTTGAGATGTGGTTAGGATGAAGAACTCACACCGAGTGCCTACAATAATCAACACGGAGCGGAATCTCAAAGAAATGTTTTGAACAACTTGTGAAAATCCAATACCCGCCAAGAACTGAGTGTTTTGGGAGCAGTTAGGCCTTCACTCTGTATCAGTATAGGGTTCCTAATAAAGTAATCGGTGAGTGCACTGCATCCCTGAGCGTCTTATCCCAGTTGTGTTGAACACAAATAATTAAATAAGCTCCAAACTAGGGAAAAATGTAATCGCACTGCGTGAACCGAGTCACCTGGATAGACTTCATCCCTGAGGCCATCATCTCATGTCCTTCACTTGGACATTCGCGGTCTGCATTTCTCGATCTGTGGCTCGAGGTTTGAAAGTTCACTCTCCAGCCTGGAGATTTCCTGCAGCGCAAAATTCATCCGCGTGACATGTTCATCGACAATGGTCTAAAGCAGGCGAAAATCAGAGACAGAGAGGAGAATAAGAGGGACCAACTTACAGCCTGGCACGCCGGGGATGCTCCTCCTGGCGGAATAGATAAGGTCACTAGGCTCAGAGTTAGAGTATTTAAAGACGGGTCTGGGACTCCCTGAGCCTGGGCTCTGATCTCTGACTCAGCTCTGCTTCCTTTCGTCTCAAGTCTGAATTAGTTCCTGCCCACATATAGACTATGTTTGAAAAAAAACAAAATGGCAATTCTGGTCCAGTTTATATCCCAATAAACACTATGGACCCAGGAAGGTCCAGGGTTCAAATCCCACCTCTACCAAGCTGCCACTGTTGGGTCCTTGAGCAAGGCCCTTAACCCATGATTGTAAGATTGTATCAACTGTAAGTCGCTCTGGATGAGGGCGTCTGCTAAATGGCATAAGTGTTAATGTTACGATTCGCCATAGGATTACTGTAACACTTTACTTACTGGAGGCTCTAGGAAGTGAAAATCAGTAAATCTATAAATACACATCAATTAGTTCTGAATGCAGGAGTGCTAACTCGAACTAGAAAATTTGATCATATCACTCCTGTTCTATCATCACTGCACTGGTTACCAGTTAGATTCAGCATTGATTACAAAATACTTTTTGTAACATATAAAGCTCTACATGGCCTGGCCCTACATTATCTGAGTGCACTCTTAAGAGTTTTACAATAGAGCACGCAGGGTACAGGACTTCTTTTAGTTCCTAGAATTAAAAAAGTCACAGCAGGGGGACAGGCTTTCTCGTACATGGCCCCCCAACTATGAAATAAACTTCCAACTTTAGTTCGAGATTCAGACATGCTATAAATTTTTAAGTCCAGGCTAAAGACATACTTATTTACACAGGCTTTTGACTAGATTTAGACCGGGATGCATGGCTCGAGTTACTGGGAATGGAGTCTGGAGTCATGCCTTGTCCTTTGGCAGGAAATGTCTGGTGGCCGGTCTGGCTGAACTGGGCTTCGGTCCTCTTGAGCTTGACTTGTGCATCATTGCCTTAGACTAAGGGCAGAGCTGGGGGATCATAGTCAGACTTTTGTGGTGATCTGGAACGTTGGGTTGCCGATGCCTCATGTGATTCCTCTTGGCTGTGTTACCTTCCGCTTCTCCTCTTTCTAGCTATGCTGCTATAGCTAATGCTGCCGGGGTCTCATGCTACACGTGGCATCAGTGATTGTTAATAGACTCTGTGCTCTTAATCAATAACTAATGACATTTTCGGTTTTCTCTCCGAGCTGTGTTCCGGTACCAGTTCCTGCCCCACACATGATGTTCATCTGCTGCAGCTTCATTCAAGTTGTTTCTGACATCAGCTCCAGCCCCATCATACCCAGGCCACACCAGAGGGCAGTAACTCTCTCCCTCCTCCGGTTAGCTGGGGAGGAAGTGCCGCCAAGGATTTTCCTGCTTAGACTCAAGATCCTAGAGTGACTCTGTGTACTGGACTACTTAATGCTCACATGCATATTTCATATATATTTTTTATATATTATTTAGATTTTATATATTATTTAATTTGAACTATCACTAAGACTTATTTGTTTAGATAAATTAGCTTCATTCTTACATTTATCATCTATGCCACCCAAGGAGGATGGGTCCTTTTTGAGTCTTGGTCCTCCCAAGGCTTCTTCCTCATAACATTTAGTGAGTTCCTTGCCACTGTCGCCCTAGGTTTGCTCAATTTAACATGGGCCATAGATATTAGAAGATAATCTAAAATTGTAAAGTTGCTCTGAGACAATGCTCCACTGGAAAAAGCGCCATATAAATAAATCTGACTTGACTTGACTTGACCATAGTAAAGTGTAAAGTGTGTATTAGCCGCATTAACCGAATGTGCCACTCAGCCACTGCAGAAAAAGAGAAACCAAAAGAAAAGCGAACGCCCTAAGCAAACAGGGTAAGAGGGTCTGCGCATGCACAGAGCAGCGTTACCCGAGCGGAGCGCCGCCAAAGCGTACCACGATACTCCCACGGCGTCAGGAGCGTAGTACGGACGCGGAAGAGGAAAGGACGAGCCCGATTCGGCAGCGCATGTCCCTTTCCAAGAGCAATCACGTTGGAAGCACTACTTCCCCTGACCGTGGAGAGGAGGGGTGACTTTAAAAAAGCCCAAAGCGCTGCCGAACGAGTGAGGGAAAAGGCTGTGTGTGCTAGTGTGAGGGAAAAGGAGGGGGGCGGGCTGTTGTGTCGCCAGCGGAGTAGGGACGGTTAGGTCCAACGGAGGGACTTGGACAAAACACAAGAGTGAATAGAGAGATCCTGCTTCCACGCGATTTTATCTATCCCCTGGCGGTTACCTTGGGCCTCTAAGCCATACTTATTACCCATGCCTTTCCTTATAAAAATAGAGCCGTGAATGGAATGAATGCCAACGCGTTCATTCGTTGACCCTCTTTATCTGTATAAACGACAGACCCACCCTGTCCACAGCCTCAAAAGACAGTCTTGGTCAGACTTCAAACTCAACCATGGCCAAGACAAAAGAGGTCCTGAAGGACACCAGGAAGAAAATTTTAGACCTGCACCAGGCTGGGAAGAGTGAATCTACAATAGGCAAGCAGCTTTTTTGGTGTGAATAAAATAAATCAACTGTGGAAGGAAAATGTAAGACATACAACACATTGATAAATCTCCCTCGATCAGGGGCTCCACGGCAAAGATCTCATCCCGTGGGGTCAAAATGATCATGGACCTGATGAATGGAACCTGCAGAGAACTGGGACCCAAGTAACAAAGGCTACCAGCAGTAACACACTAGAGGTGACTCAGATCCTGCAGTGCCAGGCGTGCCCCCTGCTTAAGCCAGTACATGTCCACGCCCGTCTGAAGTTTGCCAGAGAGCATATGGATGATCCAGAAGAGGATTGGGAGAATAAATCATGTGGTTTTCAGATGAAACCAAAATAGAAACTTTTTGTTAACAATTCAACTCGCCGTGTTTGGAGGAAGAAGAATTCTTAGTTGAGTTGTGCCATACCTACTGTGAAGCATGGGGGAGGACAAAAAAAAAACATTCATGCTTTGGGGCTGTTTTTTTGCAAAGGGGAACAGGACGACTGGTCCGTGTTTAAGGGAAGAATGAAGAATGGGCAATGTGGTCGTGAGATTATTTTAAGCCAAAATCTCACTTCCATCAGTGAGAAGCATTGAAGAAGATGGATGTGGCTGGGTCTTCCAGCATTGACAATGATCCCAAACACAACACCCTCAGGCAACAAGGAGTGGCTTCCCGAAAAAGCATTTCAAGGTCCTGGAGTAGCCTAGCAAGTCTCCAGACCTTAGACCCATAGAAAATGTGTGGAGACAGTTGAAAGTCCGTGTTGCCCCAAAACATCACTGCTCTAGAGGAGATCTGCATGGAGGAATGGGCCAAAATACCAGTTACAGTGTGTGCAAACCTGGTGAAGACTTACAGGAAACGTTTGACCTCTGTCATTGCCAACAAAGGTTATGTTACAAAGTATTGAATTGAACTTTTGTTATTGACCAAGTACTTCTTTTCCTGCATAATTTACACTTAAAATCTTTTAAAATCCTACAATGTGATTTCCTGGAATTTTTTTTTTCTGATTTTGTCTCTCATAGTTGAAGTGTACCTATGATGAAAATTACAGACCTCTCTCATCTCTTCTAAGTAGGAGAACTTGCACAATCAGTGACTGATTAAATACTTTTTTGCCCCACTGTATCTATAGGATGCGACACCTGACTGAACTAAAACGTGCTCTTAAATACATGAGCCAGCAGGTGTCGCTGATCGCACAATCAACGCTAAATGAGCTCTGGCGCATGCATGATCATTCGAACGTGCCCAGGCCGAAATATGACTCGACGCTGCCCTCAAGCATCACAAGACGGGGTTAGCGTGACTCCTAATATTATACAATACTTTCATGTGCCTAGCTAAATGCTTTATTGGATCAAGTAACTCAGTGCAACCGACTTGTGTAGGAAGAAACCAGCTAGATTAGATCACCACGCCAGAGGCAGGTTATGAACCAGAGCGACTGGTTCCCAGAGGTAAGGTTTGTCTGTCAGTTTCAAACAGCAAGAGACCCATCACACCCTTGGTGTTTGTGTGGCGTGGCTCCCCTCCTGGCAACCACAGGGAGTGGCCCTAATCTTAGCCTGGCTCTCTTAATCACCACTTTCTTTGAAGTGTTCCTTTAATACAGGTTTCTGGGTCTTCGGAGGTCCTTGAGTAGCAGGGGCTTGGTCAGTAGCACCTGTCTGACCAGAGGTGCCCCCGTGTGACACCCAAGTAGGATGTCATCCAGGTATTTGCATACTGGATACTGTGTAACACAAACTGCTTTTGGGTAGTGCTGGGTGATATACAGCTTTATGCAGTAAATTTCTGGTCATACCGCCCAGCACAACTTTTAAGCAAATAATGCTGCCCCATGCTCCATATCAATACAAACCAAGCTCATGCTATTTCAAAGAACCCATTTTTTGTCTGTACAGAGAAAACATATTCAAAACATATTCAAACTTCCCTCAATTTGGAAACATAAACAATTTGACCCGAATTATGGTGGACAAAATTGGGAGTACCTCAGAAGACAACCTTTCAATCGGGACTGTTGTACCTCAAGCAAATGCAGCGAATGCAGTCTGAATGCACTGCCAGAATCTCATCGACAGATTTCAAGCGTCAGCCTGGACCCACCCTGAGTTCTGCACTGAGCTCCTCCTTGCGCTGCTTCAGGCCGCTCATCTCTTTCTCCTCCCAGCGGCGAGCTTTAATGCTCAGATTCATCGACCCACCAGATATCACACCCGACTTGGAAAACAGGGTCCCATCCAAAGCCACCGTCTGAAAAATGACAGCACCGTGACAGCAACAGTTCTAACACTGCATAGCATTAGATACAGTGGTGTGAAAAAGTCTTTGCCCCCTTACTGATTTCCTATTTTTTTGCATGTCTGTCACACGTTTCGGGACATAATGGCGAAAATATGGAACGGTGGTGAACCTGCCCAGGAGTGGCCGGCCGACCAAAATTACTCCAAAAGCGCAGCGACGACTCATCCAAGAGGTCACAAAAGGCCCCACAACAACATCCAAAGAACTGCAGGCCTCACTTGCCTCAGCTAAGGTCAGGGTTCATGCCTCCAGCATAAGAAAGAGACTGGGCAAAAATGGCCTGCATGGCAGAGTTCCAAGACAAAAACCACTGCTGAGCAAAAAGAACATTAAAGCTGTCTCAATTTTTCCAGAACACATCTTGATGATCCCCAAGACTTTTGGGAAAATAGTCTGTGGACTGACAAGACAAAAGCTGAACTCTTTGAAAGGTGTGTGTCCCATTACATCTGGCATAAAAGTAACACAGCATTTCAGAAAAAGAACATTATAGCAACAGTAAAACATGGTGGAGGTCTGGACGGAAGGACCTGAAGCGAGCAGTTAATGTGAGGAAATCCACCAACATCCAAGAGTTGAAGCTGTTCTGTATGGGGGAATGGGCTAAAATTCCTCCAAGCCGATGTGCAGGAAACGTTTAGGTGCAGTTATTGCTGCACATTGGGGTTACAGCAGATACTGAAAGCAAAGGTTCACATACTTTTCCCACTCACTAATATGTAATATAGGATCATTCCCCTCAATAAATAAATAATCAAGCATAATATTTTTGTCTCATTTGTTTAACTAGGTTCTCTTTATCTACTTTTAGGACTTGTGTGAAAATCGTATGATGTTTTAGGTCATATTTATGTAGAGATATAGGAAAAGGGTTCACAAACTTTCAAGCACCGCTGTAAGTGTGACAAACATGCAAAAAAATAGAAAATCAGGAAGGAGCCAAACACTTTTTCACACCACTATGTATCCATTTTCTGTAAGCTGTTATTCACGAGAACTAATAATCCGTACCTTCAGGCGTACCGGGCCATCAAATGCAATGTGGCGAGCGTCCTTCAGAGTTTCACAGACCAGGGTGTTCCCACATATAAACTGTACCACTCTCTTGAGCTGCGGTGCATTCTGTAAGCACTGCACCACGTCCACAACCATTTTGGCTCCACGCACGTCCCTCAGACGCTCGTTCAGAGGGTGTACCTAACACAAGAAGAGATGAAGGGCTGGGTAGGGTTCATATTTGTACATGGGTCTCACAAGAACTCATTCTTATTTTGACCAAACACGATTTCCTGTACTCGCTGATTTACAATGGGGATACGTTCCAACAAATCTGTTTCAGGAGGAATGAGTCACAACTCACAGCACAGCACCCCCTGCTGAATATGGGGCAGCCTAGGTACAGACCGGGCAGAGTGCTCACCATGCCAACCCGTGTCCCACATAGAAAACGCCTGGGCATACAAGTGTCAGAATTGACCTTGAAGCAATGGAAGGGTTTTTCATACTTAGACCATTTCAACATCTGAAGTGGACTCATACGTTCTTATTGAACGAGGGAGAGCCAGTGCCTAGCCAGCAACACAGGGTGCAAGGCACGAACAACCCTAGACAGGTCGGCAATCCATCATAGGGCCCACACTCACACACTAAGGGGCATTTTGGAGACACCAATTAACCTAACACACGTCTTTGGAATGTGGGAGGAAACCGGAGGTACCCGGAAAAAACCCACGCGAACACAGGGAGAACATGCAAACTCCACAAAAGTGGATCGAACCAGGGATCTCAGAGCTGTGAAGCGACAGTGCTAACCACTGAATCCTCAGACTGCCGCTCTACAGTCCAGTGCGTTACCTACAGTACCACAAAAGTCCCAGAGACTAAGCTAATTATACAAACATAATTTTTAATCAATCTTCTCCATCTTTTCCATAACCTCGAAACTTAACACACAGCCTGTCTCAAGACGTAACAGAAAACAAAGCAGTCTGACTCACATCCAGGTAATCAAAAGGGAGGAAGGTCTCTGGCTCGGCTCTCTCCTCTTTCAACATCTGAATGCAGTCGCGCGCCACCTTCGCCGAAGCCACCACTATGGCATCCGTGTATCTGCCAAAAACCTTTGTCACAGCGAGTTGGTACTTCTTGTGGATGGGCTGGCACAAGTCCAGCAAGCGTCCGTACTGAACAGAAAGAGACCACCAGGGTCAGAATGAAGGCCTTTTCACACCGAGTACAATTTTTACAAACAAAAAACATGCACGTCAAGTTTTGAAAAAGAAAAAGTATATAAAAAATATATAGAAAAGGATATAGAAAAAGTATATACGCCGTCCTTCACACCGAGTCCGGAACCGACGGACTGCGACACTGTGTAAAATTTGTAATCGGAGCTTGTTCTAATTTCTGTGTTATTATAATGAGTTAAAATCAGGCCGACCAATCAGAGCTCGGTTGTCAGGCAGAACTGCTCATCCTGCTAGTAGCAGAGTACAAGAACGTATATAACAAGCAACACGCTGGCTAGAAAAACAAGATGTTAGGGCCAAAAATTTGTATCACAGTATTTATATATATATATATACACACACACACACACAATTGTATTTGTTTATTTATTAGGGATTCACCGAATGGTCCATTAAAAAAGATAGCAGGGGCTGCTGGCTTGTGCCTGGCTCTGCGCTCTCGTTAGCTTTAGCTTTAGCCTCTTTGACCTTGTTTGTTTTGACAAACTGCATATTCAGCAGGGTGACGCTGTTTTAAACGTCATATTAAATCCGATTATATATTCCAAACGTTTCGGAGTTAATCCTTCATGGCTTATTCTCGCCATGTATGTAATCCGAACAGCACGCTGCAAAGGTTTCCATGCCGGAGACATGGCTGTGTTCAAAATGAACAACAAGCTCATAGTAGTGTCCCTACTCCATCATCAGTAATCCGGTATTTAGGGAGCCTATCTAGTTGACTAGCGAAGTAGCACTCAAAAGACCGATTAGTTTAGATAAATTAGTTTCTTTCTTAATTTATCATCTACGCCACCCAAGGAGGTTGGCTCCCTTTTTGAGTCTTGGTCCTCCCAAGGTTTCTTCCTCAAAGCGCTTAGGGACTTTTTCCTCGCCACTGTCGCCCTAGGTGTAACGCCGGCTTTGGATAAAGGAGACAAACACGGATGGCTGAGTCGAAAACTGCGGGTTTTATTACAAAACCAGAAATGCAGAGTAACACGGGGTACCAACTGGATACAGACGAACGAAGAAAGAGAGGATGAGGAGGAGAAGACGGATCGAAGAGTAGGAACACAGGGAGACATGGGCGAGCGCAGAGACGAGGTAGGGAACTAAGTGAATTAGCAGGGAAGGATGGAAGAAGGAGGGTTTAAATAGAGGCGATAATGAGAACCAGGTGGACATAATCAGAAGGTTGGGGAAGAGGAGCGTACTAAAACGCGGGCGTGGACCGGCGGGCAGGTCGCGGGCGTGACACCAGGCTTGCTCAATTTGGGATTGGACGTAGATATTAGGAGATAATCTAAACTTGTAAAGTTGCTTTGAGACAATGCTCCATTGTAAAAAGCACTATACAAATAAATCTGAGTTGACTTGACTCAAAACACAGCCGAAACATACAACACTTCCTCCTCATCAAGTCAGCAAACAAACCCTTAAGTGCCTGAAACCTTGAATTATGAACTGGCCTGAACTGAATTATGAATTAAAGTTAGTTAGTTAGTTCTACTCAGAGCTCAGCAACGCTCGTAGCAGTGAAAAAATATTATGTCATCTGCTGCCTATTTGTTAGAGCTGTGCCAGATCTATTAAAGAAAAGATATGGCTGGAGAATGATGGTGATTAACCTCACAGTGACTGGATGGAACTGTTTTCTTGTTCATCTAAGTGCATGCCCACAAAAACACAAACTAGAGCTTCCTGCACTAATATTCGCTCGTGTCTTTGTATTTTAAAACTGAAGATGTGAAAAAGACACGGCGGAATCTCCAGGACACGTTAAGAGAGGGGAAATTAAAGAAAGCTAAAGCGGACAGGGAGTTTTCAGAGTGTTTAGACAAACGCCTAACGCACGTGGTGTGAAAGTCCCATTAAGTTGAAAACCACATGTTTTTTCCGTGAGAACAAAACTTTTCGGTAATTACTGATAATTACTGTAATTAGTGATTAACACTGATAATTACAGAAACACACCCAGAGAAGAGAAAAGATTCATTACAAAGCTAAATTGTTTTTTCAAAGCATCAATACATCAATAAAAAATAAGGCCGGTGGGTATTTGAGGGTGCCTCGTTTAAGTTCACTTCAGTTCACAAACAGTTCATTTCAGGCTCACTCCATTACACTAATAAAATCATGTGCAATCGTTTCCCACTAATTCAAGCCAGGCTTTTGTAAGATCTAGCGTGCGCACGCTGTATCCAAACAGCATCAGCAATCCGTGTCAGATAAGGAACAGGAACTACTCATAAGGTTTTATGAGAAATATAAAAAAGTTATTACAAGTAAAAGAAACACCTGTAGTATGGAGTAGCCAAGTTCTACCTATCTGCACAACTTAGAGCACATTTCAAATGTTTTTAAATGTTTCAATAATAATAACAATTAATTTTTTTAATAAGAATTAAAAATAAGAATTGCACTGTGCTTATTTTTTATATGAAAGCCAGTATTAAGTTTTAGACTCTATTTTTAATTAAAAGAGGACATACAGTGGGGCAAAAAAGTATTTAGTCAGCCACTGATTGTGCAAGTTGTCCTACTTAGAAAGATGAGAGAGGTCTGTAATTTTCATCATAGCTACACTTCAAAGAGAAAAAAAATCCAGTAAATCACATTGTAGGATTTTTAAAGAATTTAATTGTAAATCATGGTAGAAAATAAGTATTTGGTCAATAACAAAAGTTCAACTCAATACTCAACTCAACACACTGTAGCTGGTATTTTGGCCCATTCATCCATGCAGATCTCCTCTAGAGCAGTGATGTTTTGGGGCAACACGGACTTTTAACTCCCTCCAGAAATCTGCTATGGGGCTGAGGTCTGGAGACTGGCCAGGCCACTCCAGGAAATTGAAATGCTTTTTATGGAGCCACTCCTTCATTGCCCGAGCAGTGTGTTTGGGATCATTGTCATGCTGGAAGACCCAGCACGTTCCATCTTCAATGCTCTCACTGATGGAAGGAGGTTTTGGCTTAAAATCTCACGATATTTTGGTTTCATCTGACCACATGATATTCTCCCAATCCTCTTCTGGATCATCCATATGCTCTCTGGCATACTTCAGATGGGCCTGGACATGTACTGGCTTAAGCAGGGGCTCACGCCTGGCACTGCAGGATCTGAGTCCCTCTCGGTGTAGTGTGTTACTGATGGTAGC
>JAJAGP010003249.1:0-79535 GCA_025084515.1 Ancistrus triradiatus
CCTCCAAACATGACGAGTTGAGTTTTACCAAAAAGTTCTATTTTGGTTTCATCTGACCACATGATATTCTCCCAATCCTCTTCTGGATCATCCATATGCTCTCTGGCAAACTTCAGATGGGCCTGGACATGTACTGGCTTAAGCAGGGGGGCATGCCTGGCACTGCAGGATCAGTCTGGCACAGCGTAGTGTGTTACTGATGGTAGCCTTGTTACTTTGGTCCCAGCTCTCTGAAGGTCATTCATCAGGTCCCTCCGTGTAGTTCTGGGATTTTTGCTCACCGTTCTCATGATCCCACGGGATGAGATCTTGCATGGGGTCTTGCATTTTAAAAAATCCTACAATGTGATTTCCTGGATTTTCCTGTCTCTCATAGTTGAAGTGTACCTATGATGAAAATGACAGACCCCTCTCATCTTTCTAAGTAGGAGAACTTGCACAATCAGTGGCTGACTAAATACTTTTTTGCTTCACTGTAGGTAAGATACTAGCATGCTAGAGCAACAAACCAAGCTAGCGCTCAACCTAAAAATAAAGTTAAAAATGAGTGAACAAACTGCACCAGGAGACAAAACACAGACACCACCAGCCTCGCAGTCTACCTCATTGGAGGTGGTTTAGCTTTGAAGAGACGGATGACGCTCAAAAGATGGATGTCTGAAAACTACAGAAATCTGTTGCCGATAAAGACAGCATGCTAGCTGACTTATTTCACCATCTGCGAACTAACCACTGTGCAGTATATGAAGATTAGGACAAAGCAGCCAAAGTACCAGCATAAAAACACATTCAGCAAGTACTAGAGGAACCAGTTTGCAAAAAAGTGCTTTACAACAAGAAAACTATTACTACAGACATATTTGATAAATAAATTAGATAAATTAGTTTCATTCTTAAATTTCTCAACTAAGACGGGCCCTCTTTTTGAGTCATGGTCCTCCCAACGTTTAGGGTGTTTTCCCTTGCCACTGTCACCCTAGGCTTGCTCAATTTGGTATTAAATATTAGAAGAAAAATTAAAATTGTAAAGCTGCTTTGAGACAATGCCCCATTGGAAAAAGCGCTATAGAGAGAAATTTGACTTGACCGGACTTCAAACATCTTTCGAATACTTTAGATCCAAGACACAGTGGCAAAGTATCATCTGACCAAAGTATGGATGCAAACCAAGTTCCTCAATCACTGTTGTTTTCAGAAGTTGCCTCTTACCTCTGAGCTACAGGAGCTGCTAAATGAATGCTAATCACAGGTTTTTGCTAACCAACAGCTACTAGCTTTACTCAGCACAGGTCCTGCTAGAACAGCTGATTCCCTTTTCCTCTGTTATAAAACAGCTAAGGCTGCAAACCACCTGAGCATCAAGGTTTTGCGTCTGCATATTTTATAACAGCCAAGCTGTTTGCATATTTCATGATCGCAGAGCATGTTACGTGCACACAAGGGGCCGGTCGGGTCAAAGTGGCACCTACCACGAGCACAAGATCAGATGTCTGCATAGACCAAACAGCTGATTACAACCATGCTGCTGTTTCTCAATGACTACTGGCAGTTTATAGAGCAGACTCGCTGACCTACAGAGCATTAAACCAGCAGCCGGTGCGCTCTGACAGATAACCGGTACAGACAAAAGACCGAGTTACTCGTGGTGCAGAGTAAATCAGTCCCGAAAAGCGCACCTTATCAATCAGTGTCAAACACGGTACGGTCGTGTCTCCTGCTCACCCTGTCAGTCAGGAAATTCAGTCACTGCTGCAGCATGTACCACTTGAAAAAGAACGATGTTGGCTTTTATTATTTCGAGTATTAATTACCCTGTATTGTCATATATTACTATAACTACAACACTGACCAGCTCCGTTACTGCTCAGTGTAGTGCTGGGTGGTATTTATCAGTTCATGGCTCATTTTCGTCAATCCAAACACCACACAGCAAAAATTTCCATACCGGAGACACGGTTGTGTTCAAAATGGATAACTAACCCCTTAGTCGTGTCCCTAGTCCATCATCAGTAATGCGGTATTTAAGGAGAATATCTAGTTGACTAGCTAAGTAGCACTCAAAACACAGCCGAAACCTATAACACTTCCTTCTCATCATGTCAGCAAACAAACCCTTAAACGTGTCTCTTAAACAAACCATGAAGTGCCTGAAACTTTGAATTATGAACTGACCTGAACTGAATTATGAATTAAAGTTAGTAAAACCACTGTGCTGTTCATGTGGTTGACCGGCACAGATTTGGTTATATGAGACCGCCTGAAGCCGATCACGCTAAAACCGGCCGAATCTGAGTGTACCGGTTGAACCGGTATACCGCCCAGCACTAGCTCAGGGTCATAACGTTAGTGAATGTTAAATCATTTTTAACAGCTGTTTGATTAGTTATATAAAAATAAAACAGTATAAACAGTAGATTTTTTGTATTTTTCTTTAATATGGCACCACTGCAGACAGGTTGTTAGCAAAACCATTCAAACAGACACGGTGCCCAGTAAGTCCAGCAACGTTATGCCATCTAAACACTGTCCGAACACCATATTAAATATACGCACTTATATTAGGTACACCCTTTTTCCTTCAGAACTGTCTTAATACTTAAAGCATAGATTCATCGAGGTGCTGGAAACGTTCCTCGTTTCCAGCATCTCCTTAATTGGTATTAAGGGGAACCAAGTGCGCCAAAAATATTCCTCACACCATTACCAGCCTGAACCGTTTATACAAAGCAGGACGAATCCATGCTTTCACATCATTTACACCAAATTCTGACTCTACAATCCAAATGTCAAAGCAGGGAATGTTTTTCCAATCCAATTTTGGTGAGCCTGTGAGAATTGTAGCCTCTGTTGCCTGTTGGTCCTGGACAGGCTGGTACAAAGTTCAGACACATTTACAGCATTTAGTAGACGTTCTTAACCAGAGAGACTTACAACTTATGCAATCTTACAATGCAAGGTTTAAAGGTCTTGCTCAGGGACCCAACAGTGGCAACTTGGCAGAGAGACGAAGTTTGAACCCTGAATCTTCCAGTCCATAATCTAGTACCTTAACCTAGGCTACCATAGTCCCACAGGCTGGTCTGAGTCTTTCAGAAACCACTGATTTTCACGTACAGCCATCTCTAGGGTTTACAGAGAACGGTCCGAGAAAGAAAATATCCAGTGAGGGCAGTTCTCTGGGCGAAAATGCCTTGATGACAGAGGTCAGAACAGAATGGCCAGACTGGTGCGAGTTCACAGAAAGGTAACAGTGACTCAAGTAACCTCGTTATAACAAATCAAATCTTGAAGCAGGTGGGCTACAGCAGCGGAAGGCCACACCGGGTGCCATTTCTGTACCGAGTCTACAATTCGGATAAATAATTGGACAATAATCGGATGGTAGGGTCAGAATTTGGCGTAAACAAAATAAAAGCATGGATCCATCCTGCCATGTATAAACCGTTCAGGCTGGTAGTGGTGTAATGGTGTGGGGGATATTTTTTGGCACACCTTGAGCCCCGTTATACCAAATGAGCATCGTTAAACACCAGTCTACCTGAGTATTGTTGCTGACCATGTGCACCCCTTTATGACCACAGTGCATCTTCTGAATTCTGTACTTCGGCATGATAACGCACCATGTCACAAAGCTCAAACTGGTTTCTTGAACACTGACGCCATTTCAACTGAGCAAGAACGTTATAATTATCAGGATTTATGACCCCTGGTAAGGTGAGAAAAAGGTGAGAGACGTACATGCTCTTAAATTTAATGCCGCCCATCCCTGTGCGTCTCTCCCACAGCTAGAGATGAACCTCATTATTTATACTGATGAATGGAATAACACCGAAAGACACATGCTGGCAAGCGCTAACTATTAAACATCATCTAGGAAATGTAATCAGACAATTAAGCTGCCGAACAGTAGGTGAAATGCCTCAGCAGACGTTTCTGGGGGCAGCGACTCTTTTCAGAAGCAGGCTTTTCTTTTTCTTTCGCCGGGTCCAAGGGGACGCTTTGTTTTTACGCATCATTGCACGAGGAAATATGCAGCGTATTGGGCCTGCCTGTTTATTCCTTCAAATCCGAGTTCTAACGCCGGAGCTCCAGTGACAAGGTCTCACTGGTCCCAGAACACACACACACACACCGCCCTTACGAATCAGTACCGAATCATTATACAACTAAATATTCCAGTGTATTTTCCCAATGGAAAATACTTCATTTAATAACCTAAAGCAAATCTTTTGGCTCGTTTGGTTTTTCAAAAAAGGATGCAATGAGAAAACAACACAAAAGACATTTGGTCCTCACAATGATATATAAACTTGAACCTCCCCTACCCAACACACACACCTATTTACATTTGCAGCATTTAGCAATCCATACACTTCAGGGTTAAGGGCCTTTCTCAAGGGCCCAACAGCACAGCAGAGCTTGGATTTGAATCCTCAACCTTCTGGTCAATAGTCCAGTACCTTATCTAATTCTGTCCCACTGGAACCAAACCCCCACCATTAGGAATCAACACCACACCATTACAAGATGATGACTGGGGAAACCTCCACAGCATGCGCTCTCTCTCTCTCTCACACACACACACACACAGTATCTACTACATCCAGCTAATTAACTCAACCGCCTGCCTGGGGTAAAGGCAAAACTGTGTAAATAGGTTTCAATCAAAAGCATTATCGGTCATATTAGACGGTTGAGTGGCCAGCTGAGATGAGTTCTCACGGCGGTAAACCTCCAAGACATTAAGGTTGTTCATTTCGTGGCGGCGGAATTTTAAAGGGAAACACCACTTAGAAATCGTATTATGTCTCGGCGCAACTGCTTTGCTTTTCTAATCACTAAATAAATGTGTAGACAAATGGATTTACAGTGGGGCAAAAAAGTATTTAGTCAGCCACTGATTGTGCAAGTTCTCCTACTTAGAAAGATGAGAGAGGTCTGTAATTTTCATCATAGGTACACTTCAACTATGAGAGACAAAATGAGAAAAAAAAATTCAGGTTGTAGATTCACTCTTCCCAGCCTGGTGCAGGTCTACAATTTTCTTCCTGGTGTCCTTCAACAGCTCTTTGGTCTTGGCCATGGTTGAGTTTGGAGTCTGTCTGTTTGAGGCTGTGGACAGGTGTCTTTTATACAGATAACGAGGTCAAACAGGTGCCATTAATACAGGTAACGAGTGGAGGACAGAAAAGCTTCTTAAAGAAGAAGTTACAGGTCTGTGAGAGCCAGAAATCTTGCTTGTTTGTGGGTGACCAAATAGTTATTTTCTACCATAATTTACAATTAAATTCTTTAAAAATCCTACAATGTGATTTCCTGGATTTGTTTTTCTCACTTTGTCTCTCATAGTTGAAGTGTACCTAGGATGAAAATTACAGACCTCTCTCATCTTTCTAACTTGCACAATCAGTGGCCGACTAAATACTTTTTTGCCCCACTGTATGCAGACTCGTCAGAGCCAACGGACTGCCCTTTGACTTTCCTTCCTATTTTCCTAGGCTTTTATCTTAGCACAAACTCTCCTGCACCATTCTACCCCTCATAACCACATATATTCCCCATAGCCAAATGCTCCTCAACCCTAAACACACCCACAACGCAATGCCCAATAACCATAAATATCCCTCAAAATGCCAAATGCCCTCTAACCATACACATGCCCTAGAGTTAAATATCTATTAACCTTAAATACCCCCCACAGCGTAATGTCCCTCAACAGTAAATACCCCCAAAACCATCCATTCATCCGTTTCTCACTCGCTTAATCCTGGACAGGGTTGTGAGAGAGCCGGTGTCTAGCCAGCAGTACAGGGGGCAAAGCAGGAACAACCCTAAACAGGGTGCCAAACCATCGTAGGGCACCCCCAAAACCAATCATAAATATCCCTCACAACCAAATGATCCTAAATACTAAATAATCCCACAATGTAATGCCATTCAAATATAAATACCCCTCAAAACCTAATGCCCTCTAACCATACATATGCCCTAGGGCAAAATATGTCCCAACCTTAAATACCCCCACAGCGTCATGGCCCTCAAACATAACCTCTCATTACCAAATGACTAAATCCTAAATGCTAAATACCAGCCACAGTGTAATGCCCTTCAAATATAAATACCCCTCAAATCCAAAAGCCCTCTAACCATACATATGCCCTAGGGTCAAATATGTCCCAACCTTAAATACCCCACAGTGTAATGTCTCCAACCATTAATACCCCCAAAACCAAATGACCCTTAATCATAAACGTTCCCCACAACCAAATTCCCCTCAGCCCTAAATACCCCCACAATGTAATTACCTTCGAATATAAATACCCCTCAAATCCAACCATACACACGCCCTAGAGCCAATTATGTCCCAACCTTAAATACCCCCACAGTGTAATGTCTCCAACCATTAATACCCCCAAAAACCTTAATTATAAACATCCCCCACAACCAAATTCCCCTCAATGCTAAATAACCCCACAGTGTAATAACCCCACTATAAATACTAATGGTGTGACGATGCATCGTGACACGATGCATTGCGATGCAAAAATATCAATGTGCATCGTAAACCCCAACGATATCACATGCGTTCTGTTTATTACGCCATCTAACACAATTACAATTATGAACACCAGAGGGCGCAATCATACGGCATGCTCCATACACAATTAAACCTCCTAATTTATTTTAATGGCAGCAGACTAAAGATTCATTTTGTCTCTTTTTATATACAAGAAAAGTACATATTATTTTGAGTTGTAATTTTCAGAAATAAAGAAGGAATCCTACAACAGAACATTTTATTTACAATTTGAAATGTATTTCTAGTCATATATTTTAATTGCAGAGGACTTAATCAAGGTGGACTTGTTCAAGAAAGGACCTTACGCAAGAAAATATGGTTTGTTTTGCCTTGTTTACACATCAGAAATAAAAAAAATCTGAAAAATGAGAGTCAAATATGTCCCAACCTTAAATGCCAGCACAGTGTAACGTCCCCAAGAGTAAACACCCCCAAACCAAATGATCCTTAATCATAAATATCCCTCACAACCAAATTCACCTCAGCCCTACAACTCCATCAATCATAAATACCTATCGAACCCAAATGTCCTTTCACTTTAAATACCACAAGCAAAGCAAAGCATTCTGTTTCATCTCCGCTTATCCCGGTCAGGGTTGTGAGGGGAGGTTCCTGTTCTTGTTCTTCCTAATTTAATTCACTGGGTGCAGGCCTTCATATTCTAAGCACCATCTGGGATTTTATGCCAAATCATGAGAGTATCCCCATTGGGTAATGTCATTCAACCATAAACACCCCCAATACCAAATGCTCCTTATCCTTAAATACACCCCACAGCCATATGCCCCTCGCCTTTAAATATCACCCAGAGTCAAGGGTCACTCACCCATTGATTCCCAAACAGCGTGATGACCCTCAACCTGAATATCCCACCCAGTCAAATGGTCCAAATCGTAATAACCTTCACAGATTAATACCCCCAGAGACAAAACACCCAACAGAACTCTGCACTGTACGAGTTCGTAACTGCTACGCCTTGATGACTACTAAAGTAAGAGCGTTCTGTCTGCACCTTTGTACTCCATTCACTGTGCCCCAAGCTATCGTAAGAACACAAAGCGCCGATATATTGATCCGGACTCATGGCTTTGCAGCTGTACACGGGGGGTTGACCAATTTTGCGTTATTAAAACCGAAAAGCTCCCTGAGCAGGTGCCTCATCTTCGTGTTACAAGAGTAGGATGAGAGGGCACCAGTGCCAGGCTTCCTAATAACTTCCATCCGCTACTTCCTCAACTGCATTAGATACGAGTGAGTTAGAGGGACCCGCTGCTGGCTGCTTGCCTCGTGAGCTCGGCTCAGCTCAATTCCGCACAAAGTGGTAGGCTGTAAATATGCCGGCCTGTCAAAGAACACAGCAGGTGCATCTACTCCTTACTGTTAATCATCCAGCTGGCTCTCAACATGCTTCCTCTTCCGTTTCGCCGGGCATGACAGAACGCCTTTACACCGTACGCCAGAACGCTGGCATCAGCTCACTTATGTGTTATACAGCGCTCTGTCGTGCCTGTCTGTCCATTCAGGTCATAAATATAAGCCATCGGAGGTCAGGAATGTAACAAAGCGATTGGACATCCCAGTTCTACCCAGTGGGGGCACAGACAGCATGTGTTTCTCATCATGGACTCATCGAGTTGTGCTCTGCAAAGTGGAATTGTTTTCAATCCGACAGTCAGAGAGGTTCCGGTGACGGATACAATGTCAGATGAGAGATGGCCTCGCCGTGTAGATTGAACGAATAAAGCCGAAATCAGATGGAGATAAGGCCCCGGAGCTACTCGGAGGTTAAGAGCTACCGAATTAGGTTAGCGCAGAAAAAGGGTTAAGCCTGCGCTCGTGGAGTCCCCAATAAATTAGGTCTGCTGCAATATCTCTCATGAAACAATGGAGGGAAAGATCCCTTGTGATTGCACTGTTCATGCAAAAATAAAGCTACAGCAGACTTTCGTTTACTGTGAAGGAGATAGGACTTCCATGTTCAATATGTTCATGATGACCATAAAGATATACACTCGCAAGCACTTTTTAGATACACCTGTTCGACAGCTCGTTAACACAAATCCAATCAGCCAATCCCATGCCAGCAGTTCAATGCATTTAGGCTTTTAAAGGTAATGATGACCTGCTGAAGTTCAAACCAAGAACTAAGAACGGGGAAGAAAGGTGATTTGAGAGCCTGAACGTGGCATGGTTGTTGGTCCTACACGGGCTGGTCTGGGTATTTCAGAATCTACTGGGATTTTCATGCACAGCTATACAGTGAGGCAAAAAAGTATTTAGTCAGCCACTGATTGTGCAAGTTCTCCTACTTAGAAAGATGAGAGAGGTCTGTGATTTTCATCATAGCTACACTTCAACTATGAGAGATAAAATGAGGGGGAAAAAATCCAGAAAATCACATTGTAGGATTTTTAAGGAATTTAATTGTAAATTATGGTGGAACAGGAGTCTTTTATACAGATAACGAGGTCAAACAGGTGCCATTAATACAGGTAACGGGTGGAGGACAGAAGAGCTTCTTAAAGAAGAAGTTACACGTCTGTGAGAGCCTGAAATCTTACTTGTTTGTGGGTGACCAAATACTTATTTTCCACCATAATTTCCAATTAAATTCTTAAAAAATCCTACAATGTGATTTCCTGGATTTTTTCTCATTTTGTCTCTCAAAGTTGAAGTGTACCTATGATGAAAATTACAGACCTCTCTCATCTTTCTAAGTCGGAGAACTTGCACTATCAGTGGCTGACTAAATACTTTTGCCCCACTGTATCTTGGGTTTACAGAGAATGGTCCGAAAAAGAGCATAACATGCATAACATGTGAAACCTTGAGGCAGATGGGCTACAGCAGCAGAAGATCACACCGGGTGCCACTCCTGTCAGCTAAGAACAGGCAACCGGGGCTACAATTTGCACTGGCTCACCAAAACTGGCCAACAGAAGATTGCCTGGTCATTTAAAATCCTGAGTATTGCTGCTAACCGTGTCCACCCCTTTATGACCACAGTGCACCATCTTCCAATGGCAGGATAATGCCATGTCACAAAGCTCAAATCATGTCAAGCTGGTTTCTTGAACATGAGAATGACTTTACTGTACTCAAACGGCACATTTGGGATGTGGTCGAACTAGGGGTGGGCGATACGATAAAAATATTCTATGCTCTGAAAAGCATATCGGCTATCGCGATAACAAAATATATCACAACGCGATAAAATATCGTCATATTGCCCACCCCTGGGTGGAATGAGAGATTTGCATCATGGATGTGTAGCCGACAAATCTGCATCAACTACATGATGCTATGATGTCAGCAAGGCCCAAAATCTTAAGTGTTTCCAGCACCTTGCGATATCTATGCCACAAAGAATTCAAGCGGATCTGAAGGCAAAAGTGGGTCCAACCCGCCAAAAACGAAGCTAAAAATAATCTCGGAGTCAAGGACGTCTTCAGAATGCCCCAGAAACGAAAGACTGTGTCTTCTAGCAACTTCCATCCTGGAGTTATCAATCATTAAATCATTAAGAGCCAAGATAAAGGAAGACTCCCAGATTTCACCTTGGTGTCCCGAGTCCTGATTCAGCAGCCCTGACGTGATAAATTATTACGTCTCTGACTCCAGTCCAAACTTCTGTAATAGCTAACCTCTGGGGTACGAGCTTCCTATAAGTCACTAAAAGTGAATAATGGAGAGGAAGCTAATCTGCTGAGGTGGTATGGCCAGGAGAGAGTGTGGTAACAATCCTTGTAATCCACAGTAAACAAAATCGTCTTCCTCCAGAACGCTAGCGGTGCTCTTGGATGCGTTGGAGAATTATGAAGTGCCTTTGAACATATTAGTGTAATCCAATCAGAAGCGGAGGAGTTGCCAACAGGGGCGAACACTCGGCAGGTTTATCTCCACCTGTATTGATCCGCTCCGAGAACACACAGGGGATGCGGCTTGAGGAAAAGAGGCTTGAGGAAATCCACGTAGCTCGTGCATTCCGAATTGAGCTCCGTCGAAATACTCTCGCTGGCAATCAAGCGGAAAATCGGAGACGGTGATGTCTACGAGTAGACTAGTTCACTGAGGGGATTTCTTTCTGCAACAGTCCTACAGGTAGACAAGCTATTCATTGAAATGTATTCTTTTACACTATACGGACAAAAGTATTGGGACACTTCGAATGACCTGAAGTGTTTCATTAGGTCCCATTACCACATGTATATAAAGTCAAACACTTTGTTATGCAGTCTGCCTTTACAAACCATAGTTCCAGTAAAGGAAAATCGTAATCCTTCAGCATATCAAGGCATTTTGGACAATTATAAGCCTTCACCTTTGTGGCAACAGTTTGGGGAAGGCCCCCATTGCACAAAGCAAGGTCCATAAAAGCAAGGTTGGTTGAGTTTCATGTGGAAGAACTTGTCTGTCCTGGACAGAGCCCTGACCTCAAACCCTCTCGCCCAACATCAGTGCCCGGCTTCACAAATGCTCTTCTGGAAGATTGGGCAAAAATTCCCACAGACACAGTCCAAAATCTTGTAGAAAGCCTTCCCAAAAGAGTGGAAGCTTTTGTAGCTACAAAGGGGGACCAACTCCATATTAATGCCTATGGATTTAGAATGGGATGCCATAAATGCACCTGTAAGTGTCCCAATACTTTTGTCCATATAATGTACATAATCTAATAGCCTAATGACACCAGAGTCCACTTGTATCTTCTTATTATTCAGTCATTTCAATCTAGATTTTTAAACATGAATCACAAACATGGAAACCCAAAAAGCCATTAAAAGCCAAGTCAGGCCATGTCAACTCAAATATATTTATATTTTCAGCAGAGGATTGTCTCAAAACAGCTATCTAGGTCCACAGGCCCAACTGAGCAAGGGCGACAGCAGCAAGGAAAATCTCCCTAAATGTGATGTGGAGCCACTTTTGAAGGCAGCATCCAGAAAGGAGCGCCAAGATCTCTATTACTTCAGAGTAGGCGCCATCAACCCTATCCCCCTTCATTCCAGCCACCAATTGATTAAACAAGTGGAATCAAGTGTACCTTGAAAACCAGCCCACTGTGGACAGTGTTGAAAACCTCTGTAGAGCATGTCCAGGAAACATTTTGGCCATGTACAGTACTGTGCAAAAGTCTTAGGCCACCATTAGATTACAAGTATTGCTGTTTTAACAACCGAATAATGACCATATGTCATTATTTCTCACTCTTTTTTAAAATACCACCAGAAAATATTGGAAATTTATATGCAGTATTAAAAAAAATCCCATAACCCCCACGTGAGCACTAGCAGAATCTGCCTATTTCATTGGGATGCCAAGTTGACCCTTCTACATTTTGAAGGAGCTTGATCAGGAGTGGTCGTTTTGAAAAGGTAGCAGCCAAAAAAACACTGTTTCAGAAGGGGAACAAGGTGAAAAGGCTAAGATATGCTCAAGCTCACAAAGACTGGAATGACAACCATGGAAAAGAGTATTATGGAGTGATGAATCCAAGTTTGAAATGTTTGGCAATGTGTTAGATGTGGTCAATATGCCATTGCTAAAAACAACAGATCTAATGGTGGCCTAAGACTTTCGCACAGTAATGTATTTCTTAAACAGTCACTACAACGACGGGCACACCCTAAATGAACAATCCCATGAACATTATTGGCTGGATAACACTTATTAATGAGAGAAATAGATAAGCTAATGTAAGAGCTCACCCAGTATTCAGCTTGGTATCTAAAGGTTTTGGTACATGAGCTCTTTGACACAATTGTTGGGTACAAGATGATCTGACTGGTGGTTTGAACCCCTCAAAAAATGGTGAAAAACCACAAAAGAAGACAATTGGATCAAAGTAGGGTTGCGGCTTTTATTGAATGTGAGGAGCCTGAGGAGATGGGATAATAGATCGTGACACACTCTAACACAGAGGGCTTTTTACACATGGAAATCTTGCACTGATCTACATCTTGCTGGGAGCAAGAGCTTGTTTGAAGATGAAGATCTTTGAGGTGGTTATTCGAAGACACCCTAACGACATTACAGCCATACAGGAAGACTGCCTATACAAAAAAAAAAAAAAAAAACAAGACAAGAAAACAATACTTTTAGAAGTACGTCTGCAAGGATCAAGCAAGACCCGTCCATGGATGCCGAAACAAAATTCCTGGAACAGCATCACAGCCAAGAGAATTAGCTCTGGTTTACTATTGGAAAGAATGGTAGAACATTCCGGATCAGGTTTCTGAGTGTTACTCCATTGACTTTTGTTGTCCCGTGTTGTTTTAGGACCGAAGCCTGGTCTGGATAATCAAGAAAAAGCTTTGCTCAAGCATTAAATAACAGTCAGGATTAATCTAAACAAGGTTCGTTCAATAAAATGAGGATGTGGCAGTAAGTAGCCGTCCTCTCTGAGTGACGAGCTCTCAAAAAGGAGATTGTGGAAACATTAAACCCTGTAGGAAACATGCTAGGCCAACTCTGCAAGGAATGCGCGCTGCCGGCCAGGACCACATCGAGTCGGGCCAAACCTTGGCCCAACAGGCCCTGCTTTCAACCTCTAACTCTTAAGAGTTCCTTCAATATATTGAATTAATACAAATAAGACCAGGGGGATTAGCGGACGCGATATTGGCGGCCTTGAAGCGATAGCTGCGTCGAACAATCTTTGCATTCCGAGCATTTCGCAAAGACAGTAATCAGTAAGCGAGAGCCTCGCGGACGAGACGGGCGTCTCTGAGGGAGACCCGCGGCGCTCTGATCAACTAGCGAGGGGGTAATGGTGAAAATCGTAATCAAGAGGGTCTGGCGACAAATGCAATCTGACACCTGCCGAGTTTTAACAGCAGCCGTCTCTAGCGGAGGGGGGGAATTATTATCATTTGCTCCCTTTTGTTGAAGCCGAGGTGACGCAGTTACCGACATGCAAGCGTGCTGTGGCTCCGGGCTACGTCTGAGCTGTTCTGATCCTCCAGGGAGGTCTGTTTGGAGGTCTAGGTGGACTACAGCTGCACTGATGACTCATTTTTTTTATTATTTACAAACCCACTGCGTTCCCGAAATCCTTTTGGTGGTAAATTCCTAAAAGTGCTAATACCCACTCCAATTAAGAGCACAGAGCAAACTAATCAAGACGTATTCAATGAATAAGCAGAGGATCGCCTCGTTTCCAGGCGGGCAAGGAATGAATCAACTTCAGACGCTCGCCCCCAAGTGGAACAAGCCAGAAGTGTAAGATTGGAATCTGGAACAGAAGAAAAGGGGACTGTACAGGTCTCTATGACACAAGCAACAGTAACTCATTCTTCTAGACCTGTAACTCAAATATCCATTTGGTAACTCGTGTATCACAGCCATGTGCTACAGTTACGTACCAGAACGTCTGAGTGTAAGCCATGATGACTATCCTTAAAGGATATCCAAATCAAATTTACACCATTTCTGAGCTGTAATTATAATCTGGATGTATCATGCGCATATATTTTGCATAATAGCCCGTTTAGTGTATTACCAAACAAAGGTTAATAATGTCACGGGCTTAATTATGTGCATTAACGATGTTTAACTGGTGCTCCAAGCCAGCAGTAGAGCCATTGGGGATTAAATTGCTGTCAGTATAAATATCAAGTATACTCATGAATCATAATGACCGTGCAGTGTCACCACTCCTAGTGAGAAGTGCCACCGCTTCTCACAACGGCTGATGAAGCTGTCTGTCTATTCGGTTTCATTCCAGTTAAAGTTCAGTTCTGGTTCGTTATTCACCAAATCATTTACCCAGATCTAGGCAGCACGATATTTAGACACTTTAGACATGAATAAATAACCCAAACTGCCAACCCGCCCACTTGTGCCGAACGCGTAAGGTCTCGCGTAAAACGGAACTGGCACAGCTTGCGCTATGTATACCATGTATGACCAAAGCTGTGGAGAAACATCAGGTTTGGATGCTCCTCTCGCGTTGTCAGCGTTTAAAATCCCTTTACGCGAGTGCGCACTCCTTGATTCCCAGCCTACACCAAAAAACTCAATTCTGGATGACTTACCTTCTTCCGGGGCTGCCATTTCATCATATTTGTAACCAAAAATGTGCAGCATCAAATCATCACGCAAGCAGAGGAGCGATACCGGCGCTGGTTCCAACGCGCCCACAACTCATAGTGGCTCCGCACTTTTTCTTCAGTGTTGCGGCATTTCTTCGGCGCGTACAGCTTGGGTGTCTGAGCGGCCCCTTAAATCCAGTGGTTTGGGGAAAAAACCGTAGCGAACTTTTTGACGTCCCTCGCTCGAGCGGCAATCTGCGATAAGATCTAAAGCCCGGGTGCGAACCGTCGCCTTCAACCATCCGCCGAGATGCGCAGCAGCAGAGCAGAAGTGGCAGGCACACGGCAGCTTTCTTCACTCTGCTTAACAGGGTGAGCTGAAAACCAGCCCCAAAACAACTTTCCACCTCTCCTTTAAACGTCCTCTGGCTTTAAAACCCCAGCGTTAGGGATCGTCTATAAGGCGCTAAAATCCAGTATGCTCCCGATCTCAAACCAGAACAAGAGTTCATCTGTTCAGAGTAGATCTGCTACTTCTTCGGTGCGCACGAACCAAAAAAACCGTTCCGAAAAAGCAGCCGAGTTGAGTTCGGATTCCAGAGAGGATGCGTAATTCCATAAGATCCCAAGAAGGACGGGGGTTAGAAGCAGCAGGAGAGAGAAGTGAGACGCGCGGACACTGATAGGACAGGAAAGAGGGGCGAAAAGGGAGAACGGCAAACAAAAAATCCTCGAAATTTCAGCCCGTAGAGTTCGAAGGATATCCCGAAACAGCTACGAAGTAGACTTGAGGACACTAATGACTTCCTTCCAGCTCGAATGCGCTTCGCTCTGCTCGGCCACGGGGACCAGCAGGAGGGAAGCACTGCGCTGGGTCATAGAGCCGCCTACTCGCTTCCACTCCAGTTTCACTTCAAACCACACTCGCTCCTTTTCACACCATCCCTGGTTACAGTGTGAAACAGCTCCACGTATGAACTAGGATCCATCACAAGCTACCATTTAGATCATTTAACTAATCGTTTATCTAGCAGTGTGTACCGGTCCTTTAGAGAGCCACAATCTCTCATTCATACCTAGTGACACGTTCTGAAGTAGCTTGGAAACTGTTCTAACTAGGTTAATGTGTTGGAGATTAAGTGAATAATGCTTGCGTGGACGACTTTCCACTATTCATTTGTAACTGTCCTATTTATTTTGAAACCTGTCCTGTAAGTAGTACTCCTTTGTTTATCCCCGACTCTCTGTATATTCCCTCTAATACTATATAACTATAGGCTATAAACTAGTTCACATTCATTCACTGAGTGTCTGCTTCATCTGGCTGGTCTTCCGTGTTGTTCGTAATACTGTCTTAATACCGGCTTAATAAAATTATAACTGTGAAAGATTCATTATGTCAAAGAAAACATCAACAGTGTTTACCTCCAAAAACAAAAAATAATGGTTGATAAAAATTCCCTTTCAAAAAGCAGATACAGTGGGGCAAAAAAAGTATTTAGTCAGCCACTGATTGTGCAACTTCTCCTATGTAGAAAGATGAGAGAGGTCTGTAATTTTCATCATAGGTACACTTCAACTATGAGAGACAAAATGAGGAAAAAAATCCAGGAAATCACAATGTAGAATTTTTAAATAATTTAATTGGAAATTATGGTGGAAAATAAGTATTTGGTCAATAACGAAAGTTCAATACTCTGTAACATAACCTTTGTTGGCAATGACAGAGGTCAAACGTTTCCTGTAAGTCTTCACCAGGTTGGCACACACTGTAGCTGGTATTTTGGCCCATTCCTCCATGTAGATCTCCTCTAGAGCAGTGATGTTTTGGGGCAACATGGACTTTCAACTTCCTCCACAAATTTTCTATGGGGCTGAGGTCTGGAGACTGGCTAGGCCACTCCAGGACCTTGAAATGCTTTTTACGGAGCCACTCCTTCGTTGCCTGAGCGGTGTGTTTGGGATCATTGTCATGCTGGAAGACCCAGCCACATTCCATCTTCAATGCTCTCACTGATGGAAGAAGGTTCTGGCTTAAAATCTCACGATACATGGGCTCGTTCATTCTTCCCTTAACACGGATCAGTCGTCCTGTTCCTGTTGCAGAACAACAGCCCCAAGGCATGATGTCATGGAGGACAGGAGAGCTTCTTTAGAAGAAGTTACAGGTCTGTGAGAGCCAGAAATCTTGCTCATTTGTGGGTGACCAAATACTTATTTTCCACCATAATTTCCAATTAAATTCTTTAGAAATCCTACAATGATATTTTTTCTCATTTTGTCTCCCATAGTTGAAGTGTACCTATGATGAAAATTACAGACCTCTTTCATCTTTCTAAGTAGGAGAACTTACACAATCAGTGGCTGACTAAGTACGTTGTTGCCCCACTGTATGCTACCATTGCTACTTATGTGCTTAAGTAACTGTCCAACTATCACCACACGTTAAGCTTGTGCTAAATCAAAATACCGCTCTTGTTCAGGAAACGTGAGACGCACTCAGGCTTGTTTACTGAGAAAAGTTAGAAGTGTTTAATTATCTACCATTAAACCAAGACTGAACATACAATACATTTGAAAACAATGCTGAAGTGTCTTCATTTGTAACGTCCTGTGATCGTATCGCTAGCGTAAACAGCGCAGGCGTTTTGTTTACCAGACCACCGCTGTCTGTGATGCATTTCCGATGCGTGCTATCCGAATTCTGTTTGGATGTCTCCCTTACTAGTGCCCTACATAGTGTTATATATAGAACCGTCTAATTACTGACTAGCGAATGAGTGATTAAGGGAACAAATTTGGACACAGCTGCAGAGCAGACACTGGCTTACGTCCCTAACCGCTATCTGCATCACGTTAATCAGAATAGCAACAGGACTATTTGTAGTGTATTAAATGCAGCACTATGCAATTTGGGACGCAACCTTTGAGCGGATGATTTCAAGCACGTTCGGGAGACCTGCTGAAGTACAAAACGACCATCAGAACTGGGAAGAATGGTGATTTAAGTGACATCGAACATGGCATCGTTGTTGGTGCTAGACGGGCTGGTCTGAGCATTTCGGAAACTGCTGATCTACTGGGATTTTCACACACAGCCATCTCTAGGGTTTACAGAGAATGGTCCAAAAAAGAGAAAACATCCAGTGAGGACAGTTCTCTTGGCAAAAATGTCTTGTTGGTGCCAGAGGTTTGAGGAGAACGACCAGACTGGTACGAGCTGATAGAAAGGCAACAGTAACTCAAATACCCGCTCGTTACAACCGAGGTAATACAGAACAGCAGCTCTGGAAGTACAACACGTCAAACCTTTAAGCAGATGGGCTACAGAAGAGGATCACCACGTCGGTATTTGGCGCAGTTGCTTAAACTCAATTCACGATTCATGAGTCACAATACAGGAATCAGTACACAGTGATTCAGATTCACAATAGCTCTCGTTCAGTGCAGATCTCCGGTGTGTTTATCGTGTTTGTCTTTATTTTTACATCTACAGTATTGTATTATTAGTGCAAATAAATCTCCATGGGTCCTAAATAGGTTAGTTTATCAGAGAAAACCGAAAGGAAACACAGGGTGCAGCAGTGAGTTCACTAATAGAGTAAGTGTTTTGCCTTGACATTTCACTTTCAATCCATTACTCACTACATTACATGAGGGTTTTCAGCACTTTATTATAAAATAAGCTTTGTGTTAACCATTTTGGCCAACTGTATGTTAATGTAAGTGCCTTAAACAATAAGGTCGGCTATGGTATGATACAGTATAGACTATATTAAACAGAACATATTGGAACATGTTGGAACATATCTCCATCATAAATCAGGGAGCACCTGTACCATACATCTAAATTACTGCCTTATGCAGTGTGGATTTTGGGGGGATCTAGAACGGATGAATTCAATTTCCAGTGGTGCTTGAAAGTTTTCTATATTTCTGCAAAAATATGACCTAACACATCATCAGATTTTCACACAAGTCCTAAAAGTAGATCAAGAGAACCCAGTTAAACAAATGAGACAAACATATTATACTTGGTAATTTATTATTGAGGAAAATAATCCAATATTACATATTAGTGAGTGGCAAAAGTATGTGAACCTCTAGGGTTAGCAGTTCATTTGAAGGTGAAATTAGAGTCAGGTGTTTTCAGTCAATGGGATGACAATCAGGTGTGAGTGGGCACCCTGTTTTATTTAAAGAACAGGGATCTATCAAAGTCTGCTCTTCACAACACGTTTGTGGAAGTGTATCATGGTACGAACAAAGGAGATTTCTGAGTACCTCAGAAAAAGAGTTGTTGATGCTCATCAGGCTGGAAAAAGTTACAAAACCATCTCTAAAGAGTTTGGACTCCACCAATCCACAGTCCAGGACAGATTGTGTACAAATGAAGGAAAATTCAAGGACCATTGTTCACCCTCCCCAGGAGTGGTTCGAACCAAACAAAGATCACTCCAGGCAGGTGTGTAATAGTTGGTGAGGTCACAAAGGACCCCAGGGTAACTTCTCAGCAATTGAAGGCCTTCTCTCAATTGGCTAATGTTAATGTTTCATGAGTCCACCATCAGAAGAAAAGAACACTGAACAATCAATGGTGTGCATGGCAGCGGTTACAAGCAGGAAGCAAATACTCTCCAAAAAGAACATTGCTGCTCGTCGCGTTTGTAAGATCACGTGGAGGCCAGAAGGATATGGAAAAATGTTTTGTGGACAATGAGACCAAAAATAGAACTTTTTGGTTAAGAGGGGAAAAGTGTTCTATTTGGAGAAAGGAAAAACTGCATTCAGCAGACAGAAACTTATCCCATATGTGAAACATGGTGGTGGTAGTGTTCATGGTTTGGGCCTGTTTTGCTGCTCTGGGCCAGGACGGCTTGCCATCATTGATTGGAACAATTGAATTCTGAAATATTCAGAGATTATCTAAAGGAAAATGTGGACATCTGTCCAGGGACTGGGAATCTCAAGAGAAGGTGGGTCATGCAGCAAGACAACGACCCTAAGCACACAAGTCGTTCTACCAAGAATGGTTTACAGAAGAATAAAGTCCCTGACCTTAATCCAATGGAAAATGTTGTGGAAGACCTGAAGTGATAGCTAATGTTGAGGAAACCACCAAATCCCGAGCTGAAGATGTTCTGTAAGGAGGAAGGAATGGGCTAAAATCCTCCAAGCGGTGTGAGGACTGATCAAACAGTTACAGGAAAAGTTTTAGCTGCAGTTATGGTGCACAGGGGGGTCACACCAGATAATGAAAAGCAAAGGCTCACATACTTTTGCCACTCACTTATATGTAATATTGGATCTTTTTCCTCAATAAATAAATGACCAAGTATAATATTTTTGTCTCGTTTGTTTAACTGGGTTCTCTTTATCTACTTTTAGGACTTGTGTAAAAATCTGATCATGCTTTGGAAAAATTTGCACGTACCACTGTATAAAGTTTTCATTCTCTTCCCAGTCCAAATAGCTAGACAAAAAAAAAGCACACCCCATACTGAAATCTGCACGACTGCAATATCACGCCCATGACGTCACTGATATAAATAAGCCTGTCTATGTTTGCATATGGCCGCCTATTCAGCCTAGCACAGTTGGGCAAGCAGTCTGCAGCAGCGCTCCATGTACTGTACAGCACCCATCACTGCTTCACGCCTGTCAAGCGGCAGATGTGTCTTAGCTGTTTACTATTTTCCACAATCCCAGAGGATTTCAATCAAAGCCTAACAGTACGCTCGGTACGATTTAGCACAGACTTGCTTTTCTGAACGAGGCACAACACAGCCCGCGCTTCGCCAAAAAACGTTAAGGAACGCGTCATTTCCAATTATGCCGGTTCCAACGGTGAAACCGCAAACTGTAAGCAGCCTATTTCATTCTGTTTTATCTCTCATTCAGGGGCGCAGCCACGGAGCGCACATAATGTTACACTCATAGTCATGAATCATGCGCCGAGACAATGACTCTAACTTTCAATTAAGCTCTAGGGTTTCAGCTGAGTTTGAAAGATGGAACAAAAATACTTTATGTTTTAGATGCAGCACAATAACCCCTGTTAATATTTTAAGGACAAAGACGTAGAAAAAAACACTCTGACTTAAGCCTTAAACCTTGGTTGTTTTAAATCTGGCGTCACGACTTCTGCTCTTTTCTCACGGGGTGCATCATGGGATGGATTATAGCCTACAAAATAAATAATCAAAACAAAAAATTCCCAAAATAATTTGCTGTACTATACACATCTACTCAGTATTATGATTACAAGTCTGCTTGAATTATATCAGTGCAGCAGATAGCAGTTGGGAGGTTTTTTTTTTTTCCAAAATGCTTTAGAAGCATGTGAGGGTTATTATATAGGTATATCACTCAATGTCCACGATACATTCTGTGAAATTGCACGTTATACGATCTGGATTCTGTATGAACCCCATATACAATATACAACCGAAACCGATTCACGATTCATGATTCAATACACAGCGATTCAGATTCAATAGCACTTGCTCAGCGAAGATCTGCACTGTTTTCATGGTTTTATTTTCACATCTACAGTACTGTATTCTTAGTGCAAATAAATCTCCATGGGTCCTAAAAAGGAAGTTAGCATTAGCAGCTAAGCTAGTCCCCTGAGTTCACCAATAGAGTAAGTGTTTTGCTTTGACTTTTCACTTTTAATCCATTGCTCACTAAATTACACCAGATTTTTCAACACAATATCATAAAATAAGCTTTGTGTTAATGATTTTAGCCAACTGCAGGTTACTGTAAGTGTTTGAAACGAACTTCATGACACATTTAACTTATGATGGATTTTTCTGAACATATCTCCATCATAAATCAGAAGCACCTGTACAATACAACTCAATTAATAGCTTATACAGTGTGGATTTTCTGGGGGTCTGGAACGGATTCCTTATTCCTTATGGGAAAAATCTGCTTCTGTTTGCTTTTGTTTTTGGTTCTCGACAAATCTTTTGGGACGAATTAACATCAAGAACCAAGGTACCACTGTATATACGGTACTTCCAGGCCATATTGGATATTGTAGTGTACCGGTATTTACTTAACAGCCAAGATTCTGTGTTTCCCATACATTGATTTATTTAATATGAACACTTACCTCCACTTAGCTTTTTTTCTTTTACTATTTAAAATGGGTAAAATCTTATCTCACTGTAAAGCTGCATATAGCTACTTGACTCATTCAGCCCCTGCTTATACTGTGGGCTCATGCTCACTTGCTCTCCCTCTCTCTCACAAGACTGCAACATATTTTGTATTATATTTACCACACAAGCAGGTATTTCGAAACTGACCGAGAAGCAGACAGCAGCTCTGAGAAACAAGCAAATTGAACTCTGGTGGCTGCGTTGCAAAGAACTGAATCGAGCCTGACAGCATTACATGTCTGACTATCCCAGTAGTACTGTATTACAGATTATTAGCATATGTCTAGTGACTGGACTTGTACAGTCCTCTAAGGAACTCCAGCAGTTCTTTTACATTGTTGTCCAAGTTGACATACACCATACGGATTAAAGTCTTGGGACACCTCCACATTACACTTACAGGAGCTTTTATGACATCCCATAGGTATGAGTATGGAGTTGGTTCCCCATCTGCAGCTATAAGAGCTTCCACTCTTCTGGGAAGGCATTCTATAAGATTTTGGACTGTGTGTGTGGAAATTCATCCAGAAGAGCACTCCAGAACAGATAAGGGCCTTTCCACAACTGTTCCCCCTGAAAAACAACCAAATAGCATTATGCATCCTCCACCAAACTTTACATTTGGCACAATGCAGTAAAGAAGGTAATGTTCTCCTGGCATTCGCCAAACCCAGACTTGTCCGTCAGACTGCCAGATGGAGACATGTGAGTCGTCACTCCAGAGAACGTGTTTCCATCGCTCCATAGTCCAGTGGTGATGTACTGTACACCACACGTGACGTTTCAGATTGTGCTTTTTGATGATAGACTTGCATGCACCTGCTCGGCCATTGGAAACCATACCATGAAGCTCATGTGTTCATGAGTGCTAATGTGGGACTGTGCTGGCCTAGCAGTTAAGGTACTGGACTATGGACCAGAAGGTCTAAGGTTCAAATCCCACCTCAGCCAAGCTCCCACTGCTGGGTGAGACCTTGGCAAGACCCTCAAAGCTTGGATTGTAAGATCGTACCAGTTGTAAGTTCCTCCGGATAGGAACGTCTGCTAAATGATGTAAAAGTAATGTTAATGCCTAAGCGCTTCCAGTTTTCCTTTCACAGTTACTGCATTTTACAGCATTTAGCGGACGCCCTTATCCAGAGCGACTTACAATTGGTACAGTCTTACAATCCAAGCAATTGTGGGTTAAGGGTCTTGCTCAAGGACCCAACAGTGGCAGCTTGGCAGAGGTGGGATTTGAACCCTGGACCTTCTGGTCCATAGTCCAGTACCTTACCCACTAGGCTACCACAGTACCACAGTTGCTTGTGGAATATCTAAGGAGGGAAGAAAAAGTAAGAAACATGTTCTCTGGAGTGACGAATCACATGTCTCTATCTGGCAGTCTGATGGATGAGTCTGGGTTTGGCGAATGCCAGGAGAACATTACCTTCCTTACTGCATTGTGCCAAATGTAAAGTTTGTTGTAGGATGGATAATGCTATTTGGTTGTTTTTCACGACTTGGTGGCTTCCTAAAACCATACCATACCATACCATACCATGGACAGATGCATGATTTTATACATATGTGGCAATGGGACTGAATGAAATGCCTGAACGTTTTCAACGATTAAAACGCGTGTCCCAATACTTCTGTCCATACAGTGTACATGCACAACTGCAGTGTATTTCAGCAATACCTGCATTTAAAATTCCATAGTAGTACAGCTCCTAGGAAAACAGGATGTTTTGGCCGGAAGTACTTCATCAGCTGTGCCATGGAGCATTTTGCTTGCAGAGCCAACAGAGGCCTTCCTTCTGAAATATCCTGTTTCTGCGTAAACTCGCTGCACTACTCCAGATTTCTTTCCGACCTCTACAGAGTATTATATATTTGGATATAATCTCCTAAATTGCGTATTGGCCACCGACGTTCAGTCTGGAACCTCCTCTATCGGTTTCCAGTACACAGGCTGAAATACCAGCAGCCCATTTTTAGAAACATAAACTGCCGTGGTTTCTATGCATTCCAGTTGAAAGACAGAGCGTCCATAATGGGACGCGGTTTATGAGAGTGCAGTTCTCTTGCCTTGCGTTTCTGTAAAGGCACACTCAAATTGACGTGCTTGTGGCCTTCGGCTGGAAGCGGGCCTCGTCCCAGCACCCGCAAATTGCATCCAATGCCAGTGTGTTTTTGAAACGCAAACACAAATACTGCCATCTTCAGTATCTGTCAATAACAACCACAGGTAACACGACACTGGGTTTCGAGGATCTATTACGTTAGCGTTAGAGACGGAGCTGCTCGGTTGTTTACTTTTGTTTTACAGTTCTTAAGAGATTTAGAGCTGCCTTCAAGTGCCCACATGGAGAATTGCTGTAATCCCTCCATAATATATTCCTAGCCTCTGATTTCAAAAGCCATAAATGCCAGCCTAAGTAGTGATAAATAACTACAGATATCCATTTCACATCTACACATCTGCACCGTACACCTACAACATATGGACATCCGCGAAAGTGGTCTCTATGTAATCCATTCCAAAGTACACAAGACTGATTATTAGAGTGTTTATCAGAACCGAGTCTCAACGGATCCTTCAGTTTTGTTACGTATGCACATTTTTCCATCTTTACTGAATACAAACAAGTAGTTCTAAAGGCAAAAGGGGGCTAGCAAGTTGTACCTACTACTAACTGTGGTGGGGGGACTGTGGTGGTCTAGTGGTTAAGGTGCAGGACTATGAAACCAGAAGGTCCAGGGTTCAAATCCCACCTCAGCCAAAGCTGCCACTGTTGGGTTCTTGAGCAAGGCCTTAACCCACAATTGCTTGGATTGTAAAGACTGTACCAATTGTAAGTCGCTCTGGATAAGGGCGTCTGCTAAATGCTGTAATGTACATGTACTAAAAGTAGGCAGCCAAATGTTTACTATTCTTTTATGACACTCTTCTTAATATTACATTTTCTCTAAAATATTTGTCCACATGCTATTATATGTAATTTCAATTATTTATACTGTATGTTAAATGTCCTCTGTTCGTATTTATTTAGCTTCTATCTACTTAAATGGGTTACTATAAATGTATTAATTAGATAACTTATTAAATATTAAATATATCCCCTAGGCACCTAAGCAGGTTGGATCTCTTCTTGAGTCCTTGGTTTTCCTACCAAGGTTTCTTCCTTATAATGTTTAGGGAGTTTTTCCCTTGGCATTGTCACCCTAGGGCTTGTTCAATTAGAGGTGTGGGCCTGGATATTTGGAAAGCTGCTCCGTTGTAAGAATAGGAAAAAAACCTTTGACTTTTGGGTCCTTAAGGAAAGCCCTTAACCCACTTAAATCGTATTGTAAGGCTGTATGAGCTGTAAAATGCAAAATGGCCTAAATGTGACATCCATACACAGCGAAGAGCGACCAGAGGGCAGAGCACCACTAACCTTGTGACTAAAGTGTCTAAAAAACGCTCACAACATCGTGAGCGCCATTTGATATAAATGACCCTGAATTGGCGTTCATCTGCACCAGAGGCACAGATGCTAAGGTTCACCTTTTGTACGAGACCATGATTTAATTTAGCTGCTAAATAGAAAATGGCCATGAAGTAAAACCGCTTAAATTACAAGGGTATTAACCTATATATTGGTTTAATAGCGCCTGTCTGGTCCAATAATGTCAAGCTGTGCAATCGACTAGCGTCCGACACACGCGCTTCCACATTCGATGCAAAAAACTGATTTGTGAAACCATGCTTGAATGAAGGTATGAGCAAACCAGGGAAAAGGTCAATTTTGACTGACAGGCATGTTTTTCAAGGCAAGGAAAGCATCAAGAGAAAGTCACACACTTCCATAACAAAGGAAAGGAAAGAGGATTCGCCAAATATACACGTAAACGGACTGGTGCTACATTAAATCGCAAAAGGGCAATAGTTTTTTGGTACCATAAAGTGGCTAAAAATAATTATTTAATGATCAATATCAAGACTGATAAAAACACACCCAGTGTACAAAAGAGAAACAGATAATAGTTTAACAACCTAACATTAATAAGTAACAACATTTAAGGCAACCTGTTGAAAAGGCCTGGAAGATTTACATTTACAGCATTTAGCAGATGCCCTTATCCAGAGCGACTTACAACTGATACAGTCTTACAATCCAAGCAATTGTGGGTTAAGGGTCTTGCTCAAGAACCCCACAGTGGCAGCCTTGGCAGAGGTGGGATTTGAACCCTGGACCTTCTGGTCCATAGTCCATTACCTTATTCCACTAGGCTACCACAGTCCCAAATAATAGATTTGCTACTACACTTGATACCGGTTTTAACCCCAGGTGCACGAGAAAAGAAAAAGAACGTAGTTACTGACCGAAAAATGTTGGGTCAAAGAGAAAAAATGCAGACAAGTGATCAAACAGAGCTTAGGGAACAAAGAACTCAAAATGAAAGCACATGGCTTCAATCTCTTAAAACAAGGGATTTTAAATAGCAGAGGGGCGTGATTATGGAATGTCGGACAGGAAAGAGGATTAATATACAGTTCCTGTGCAAAAGTCCTGTAGGCCACCATTAGATTTGTTGCTTTAGCTATGGCACAGTCCTTTGTGAGCCTTAGCCATACCCTGTTCCCCTCCCGAAAAAAAGTGGTTTCTGGGCTGCTACCCTTCCAAAAAAGACCATTCCAGATCAAGTTTCTTCAAATATATACAGTGGTATGAAAAGTTTGGGCACCCATGGATAATTTTCATGATTTTAGTTTATAAATCATTGGTTGTTCAGATCAGCAACTTGAGTTTAAATATATCTCATAGGCAGATGAACACAGTGATATTTGAGAAGTGAAATGAAGTTTATAGGATTTACAGAAAGGTGCAGTAATTATTCAAACAAAATTAGGCAGGTGCATAAATTTTGGGCACCCCAACAGAAAAATGACATCAATATTTAGTAGATCCTCCTTTGTTAGAAATAACAGCCGCTAAACACCTTCCTAAAGCTTCCAGTCTGGATTCTGGTTGAAGGTGCTTTGGACCATTCTTCTTTAGAAACATCTCCAGTTCAGTCAGGTTTGGTTTGAGTTTCCGAGCATGGGGACAGCCCACATTTTCAGTAATATTCATGTCTGGGGGACTGAGATGGCCATTCCAGAACGTTGTACTGGTTTCCTCTGCATGAATGCCTTAGTAGATTTTGAGCAGGGTTTGGGGTCGTTTGGCCTCGGTGCAACTTTGTCACTGATTCTTGAACATTGTTCTCAAGAATCTGGAGATATTAACTGGGAATCCATGCGACCCTCAAATTTAACAAGATTCCAAGGACCTGGCACTGGCCACACAGTCCCCACAGCATGATGGAACCGCCACCAAATTTTACTGTGGGTAGCAAGTGTTTGTCTTGGGATGCTGTGTTTCTTTTTCGCTCCTTGTTATGTCCAATAACTCCATTTTAGTTTCATCAGGTACACAGCACTTTATTCCAAAATGAAGCTGGATTTGTCCAAATGTGGGCTGTAGCACACCTCAAGTGACTCTGTTTGTGGCGTTGTCTGCAGAAAAGGCTTTCTTCTGCATTCACTCTCCCATACAGCCTCTCCTTGTGCAAAGTGCGCTGTATAGTTGAACGATGAAACAGTGACACCATCTGCCAGCAAGATGAGGTTGTAGGTCTTTGGAGGTGGTCTGTGGCTTGACTATGACTGTTCTCACCATCCTTCGCCTCTGCCTATCTGAGATTTTTCTTGGTCTGCCACTTCGGGAGTTCCTTAACTAGAACTGTGCCTGTGGTCTTCCATTGCCTCACTATGTTCCTCACAGTGGAAACTGACAGCTGAAATCTCTGAAGAGAGCCTTTCCCTTTCCCTGAACCATGGATGTTGAACAACCTTTGTTTTCAGGCCATTTGAGAGTTGTTTTGAGGCTCCCATGTTGCCACTCTTCAGAGAAGATGCAAAGAGGAGAAAAACTTCCAATTGGCCACCTTAACCCTTTCTCATAGTTGGATTCACTTGTGTATGTAGATCAAGGGTCAATGAGCTTACAAAACAAATTTTGTGTTCCAATAATTAGTGTTAAGGGTATTCAAATGACAAGGGTGCCCAAAATTATGCACCTGCCTAATTTTGTTTGAATAATTACTGCACACTTTCTGTAAATCCTATAAACTTCATTTCACTTCTCAAATATCACGGTGTTCATCTGCTATATGATATATTTACCTGAAATTGCTGAGCTGGACAACCAATGATTTATAAAGAAAAAATAATGAAAATTATCAGGGGTGCCCAAACTTTTTCATACGACTGTAAAAGGGTCAACTTGGCACCCATAATTTTCTTTTTCAATTTATTAATACTGTATACAACTTTCCTGTCTTTTCTGGTGGTATTCTAATAAATAATTAATTAGAATTAATTAATTAATGGTCACTATAGTTTTAGATCCTCTATTTTATTATACTCTTCATAATATTTAATTTTCTCTAAAATATCGGTCTACATATTACATTTTATTTTAATGATTCTGTTTTGAAATATTTTCTTTCTGTTAATATGTATTTAGCTTCTGTTTAATTAAATTGTTTCTTTAAAATTATTAATTACATAATTCTTACATATAACATCTAAGCCACCCAGGCAGATCGGGTCCCTGTTTGAGTCCTGGTCCGAACAAGGTTTCTTCCTTATAACGTTTAGGGAGTTTTATGTTGTCACAGTCAGCCAAGGCTTTCTCAGTTCGGGATTGGATATTAGAAGATTAGAAGAAAATTGCAAAACCGCTTTGAGACGATTGTGAAAAGCGCTAAAGAAATAAATCAGACATGATCTAATCTAAGTGGCCTAAGACTTTTGCACAGTGCTCTATGTCGTTCAATTTTGACTCGGTGTGTGTAAAACTTTGGTTTTGGTTTGGCCTCGTGTATGTATATTCCATCACCATATTGCACCACCGATATTAACAGTGAACAATATTAATAAGAGCGAACGTGTTACGCATCTGTGTAGACTTCCTTAATAACACAGTAAGCACTACAAATTAGCGCGGCTTAATCACCCCTGGGTGTCCTGGCAAACTATTTAATTGGAATGTAATGCAGTCTACAGGGTCTTTAGTTCATATTAATGAGTTCTGCATACGGCTGGCAAACTGAAAGGTATTTAAAAGGTATTTGAATAGTATTCGGTTTCGTAGGGTTATACTTTTATGCACAACCAACAAATATTCAGACTGAGGGCTTAAGTGCAAGTGAACTGGCACAACACAAAAAAACCCAAACAAAAAAAACGTGCCTTGGTGTGGCCACACTATGAGCTCACAATACCATGCAATTTCACCATGCAATTTCACCATGCAATTAACTAAGGCTCGAGCTAATCGCTGCAAACTGTGCCTGCGTCCTCCCGCTACAGGCACTCAGCTTGACGCGCACACACGCAGGGTTTAAACGCCACTGCGAAATGGTGTAAATGGTTAACCACAGCGCTGCCAAAAAGCCAGACAAAAGAGGGAATGCTCAGTAGATAATAAATCAAGGTCTTTTAAAAGGCTAGTGTCAGAACAAGTAAATGAGGTAGGAGGGGCTGATGCAGCTAAATATGCCAATTAATGCCCGGTATAGGTTTGAGAACAAATACCATAATGAATGGGGAACTGTGTATAAAATAAGGTCTGTCACTTTACGTAACCATCCAGAAGGCTTGTCGAGAACCGAGCAATTTTTTTTTCCCCATAAGGAATAATGTAAATTGAAATTTATCCGTTCCAGACCCCCAGAAAATCCACACTGATAAGCATTGTCTGTATTAATGGAGTATTGTACAGGTGCTCCCTGATTTATGATGGGGTTACATTCCGACAAATCCATCATGAGTTAAATGTATCATGAACTGATGAGCCGACCTTATTGATTAAAACACCGATACAATATCCTACAGATGGCCAAAATCATGAACACAAAGCTTATTTTATACTAAAGTGCTGAAAAATCTCATGTAATTCAGTGAGAAATGGATTAAAAGTGAAAAGTAAAAGCAAAACACTTACTCTATTGGCGCTAGCTGCTAATGTTACCTGCCCAGCCTGACAGCGATTCGATTGGCTGTAATCACCAACCATTTTAGGACCCATGGAGACTTGTTTGCACTATGAATACAGTACTGGTGATGAATAATAAAGATAAACACAGCACAGATCTTAACTGAGCAAGGGCTACTGTGAATCTGAATCGTGAATCATGAATCGTGAATCGAGTTCTGGCTGAAACGAGATGCGGGACTCGACACATAAGTTTGTGACCCGAGTCCCGAGCAAACACCGAGAACTGAGAAGATTTTAGTCAAAATGCGTCAAGAACTGAATTCGACAAGTGCGGAAGTGGTTGAGAACCGAGGAACCACTGTACATTTGAATTTGTGTCACAAAAGCATTCCAAAGGATCCCCAGCATGTGGCATACACATATGACCATCTGTTTCGAATCATGTGCAAACTACTTCCTTCACACTATGGCCTTTGGCACGTTCAAGTTCAATCTCTCCTTTGTGCCAATCATTACCATCTGCTCTGTGACCCATTTTCCACACATAGAACAAGACATTCACCTCACTGTACCACCTCTCCTCAATCTATGAATCCCAGCACACCTCTTCTCAGTCTACAAAGCCCGATCATCCTCGTGTGGCGTCTGCAGGAGCCTGAAGTTACTACCCCTGGCTCATTTTCTGTCCAGGGAGAACATAAACACATTCATACAGTAACAAAAACAGCTAATGTTGGAACATGTTCCACGCTGACCACGATAAGTGTCAGAAGCCAGACAAGTGTGCTTTACTATAAAAATATAAAAATACAGTTGGGGCAAAAGTCTAAGATCTGGTTTGCATGTTTCTGAAAATGATGCCAATGTAAATCAAGATAATTTGAGTGAAAAAAGAATCGTCGAAAAAACGTAATGATATAAATTACAGAAATTAGTCGCATTTTACATATTTCCCCTTTGGCATGGACTCCACAAGTGTGTGTAAAATCCATGATCCATGTTCTCCCAGCATGATTTCACAATATTCCAAAAAGCATCTCTCAATGCTTGGCTTTCTCGGTCTTCATGTGCCCCCATAAATATGTAATGGGGTTTAAGGTCAATACTCTTGGGCAAAGAAAAACAGGCCAAACCCAAAATTGCAAAATCAGCGTTGTTCCGCTCAATGGTAATGGCTTCAAATAGTTGACGAGCTTCCCAGTTAGTTTGTGTTTAATGTGAGACCAAATATTCTCTATAGGATTCGAATCTGGACTCTGACCAGGCCAAAATATGATCCTGGTGGACTGGATGATTACCAACTAACGACTAATCTTCTAAGAATAAAACTGCGTAAAAGTCAGGAGTGCATTTTCGTAGTTCTTGCTGGTTTTCTGACCAATAGTATCATTTAAAACCTTAATATTTTCTAATATGAGCAATTTAGGTTTGGCTCTTTTTTGCCCAGGAGTGACAAAAAGTGAATGTGGAGAAAAGTCCACGAGTGCACTTTATAATCCGATCACTATCACATATCTGGAGTTATCTGATTATTCTAGTGGTCATGGAAACACCATACTCCAATTTCTTAGATCGGATTAAGGTCTAGAAGTCAGGTTAAGAAATCTGATAAAGAGAGCTATCCCAGATGCCAGGTCTGCTTAATCTAAGAGACTTTGTTTCTTCTGGGCTTGTTTCCACGGACCTCGTGACTTGTTTCTCTTGCAACATCTGGCAACCCTGGCTACCAAACACTTTGAGAGACTCTGACATATACATACACACACATATGTATGTATGTGTGTGTGTGTATATTAAAAAATTGCAAGAATTCGCATTTTGCACTATTGGATCTTAAGAAGGTTCTAAGCAGAGCTTCACAATGCTAAAAGAAGAAATCGTCGCAAGAGACAAAAACTTTTGAGCAGGGAATTTTTTGAAAACTGCATTTACACTCAAGATTTTTTCAGCTGATCAAAAGTTTAAGACCATAGCCTTTAAAAGCCAAAAGCAGCGCAAAAATTTTGATTCCATGTCATTTTCTGTCAAGTATTTACACTGTCAAGACTTCCTGATGGCAAAAGCAAAAAAGCTCACTGACTTTGAACGTGGTAGGATTGTTGAGCTGCATAAGCAAGGCCTCTCACAACGTGCCATCGCTGCTGAGGTTGGACGCAGTAAGACAGTCATTTTCCATTTTTTAAATGACCCTGAGGGTTACGGAACAAAAAAGTCAAGTGGTAGACCCAAAAAAATTTCACCAGCTCTGAGCCGCAAGATCCGACCAAGACACGGGACGATCCTCTACCCAAATTAAGGCCATTACTGGTGCTGACTGCAGCCCAATAACCATCAGACGGCATCTACGAGGGAAGGGCTTCAGAAATAAAAAACGTCTTCAAAAGCCACGTCTTCTTCAACGCCACAAAATTGCCATTTGGACTATGCAAGGGTGAACCAAACATGGGACATTGAAAGGTGGAAGAAAGTTGTCTTCTCTGATGAGAAAAATTTTACCTTGATGGGCCTGATGGCTTGTAACGTTACTGGCATGACAAGGAGATCCCACCTGAGATGTTTTCTACATGGCACAGTGGGGGGGGGCTCCATCATGATTTGGGGTGCGTTTTCCTTCAATGGAACAATGGAGCTTCAGGTTGTTCAGGGTTGTCAAACAGCAGCTGGCTATGTGAAGATGTTGCAGCGGGCATCCCTCATGACTGAGGGCCCTCGTCTGTGTGGTAATGACTGGGTTTTTCAACAGGACAATGCAGCAGTGTTCACAATGCCCGCCTGACAAAGGACTTCTTCCAGGAGAATAACATCTCTCTTTTGGACCATCCTGCGTGTTCCCCTGATCTAAATCCGATTGAGAACATTTGGGGATGGATGGCAAGTTTACAAAAATGGACATCAGTTCCAGACAGTGGATGCTCTTCCTGAAGCCATCTTCAACACTTGGAGCAATGTCCCCACTAGCCTCCTGAAAACACTGGCATCGAGCATGCCTAAACGATTGTTTGAAGTGATCAACAAGAATGGTGGAGCTACTGAGTCCTTTTTTTGACACGTTGATTTCTGTTTTGAGGGGGTTTTCGGGGTTTTTGAGCTATGGTCTTAAACTTTTGATCAGCTGTAAAAATCATGTTTGAGTGTAAATGCAGTTTTCAAAAAATTCCCTGCTCAAAAGTTTTTGTCTCTTGCAACGATTTCTTCTTTTAGCATTGCGAAGCTCTGCTTAGAACCTTCTTAAGATCCAATAGTGCAAAATGCAAATTTTTGCAATTTTTTAACTGGTCTTAAGATTTTGATCAGGAGTGTGTCTGTATATACATACATACATACATATCAGGAGTGCATCATACATATACACACACATATATATATATTTATAAACATATATGAATATCCTCTAAAAATATACTTGTATGTATATATTTAAAGACTTAAAGAAGTAAAGTTTCTAGTTTAAATCACATCTCTCTGTGAGATTAGTGGCTGGTTGCAAAGTAGAAATCTCAGTGTTGTTTTCCCATTATCTGATTACCCAAGCGAATGTAAACATGTTAATCAGATTATTGAGAAAATCTGATTTTCTGCATGAAAATGCACTCCTTGATCTGCTTTGAGGTATGCTTCAGGTCATTATCCTCCTGCAGTATGAATCTTTCTCCAAGATCCAAACAAACATTTTCACTGGTGATCTCAGACTTTTGACTTCCCCTGTATACATATTAGTGGAAAAATCCATATCAGCAGTTAAACTGTCTGACTGGGGAAAAATATTTACTTCGTTTTGTGCTGTCCCAGAAATGGCTTGAAGAAACAAACATGGTTGCCAGGTCTGTTTATTCTTATCTTTTTCTATTGGGCTTATTTATAGAGTGCTGGTAGCTTGTTTCTCTCGCAGGATCTGGCAACCCTGGTATTATAAGCAACACCAGCAAATGGCGACCGAACACTTTTGAGGAGACTCTGAAGATTATCGGCTGGCTGCAAAGTAGAAATCCGATTGTTGTTTTGCCATTATCTGATTACCCAAGTGAATGTAATTTTGTTGTTCAGATTACTGACAAAATCTGATTTTATGCATGTAAATGCACCCCTTGATCTGCTTTGAAGGACCTTTCGGGTCATTATCCTCCTGCTGTATGAATCCTCCACAAAGATCTAAACACATATATTCTCTAGTGATCTCAGACTTTTGGCCCCTCCCCTGTGAACAAATTAATTATTTCTAGAGTGGAAAAATCCATATCAATAGCTAAACTGTCTGTCTGGGGGAAAATATTTACTTGCCATGTCTGCTTATTCTAAGAGACTTTGTTTCTTTTGGACTTGTTTCCATAGACCTGGTTGCTTGTTTCTCTCGCAGGATCTGGCAACCTTGGTATTAAATGCAACACCAGCAAAATGGCTACACTTTTGGGGAGACTCTAAAGTAAATAGTATATGCTTTAGAAAATAAATAATTGTATTATTTCATTATTAAAGTTCGTAGTTTACATCCTTCTGTGAGATTATTAGCCAGTTGCAAAGTATTGTTGAAACCCGGAGTTTTCCCATTACCCGAATTACCCAAGTGCACATAAACGTGCATGTAAACGCACCCCTTAATCTGTCTTGAGGTATGTTTTGGGTCGTTATCCTCCTACAGTATGAATCCTTCTCCACATAGATCCAAACAAACATTTTCACTAGCGATCTCAGACTTCCCGTCTCCCTCGGTGCCTTTTTTTTAGTTATTTCTAGAGTGGAAAAAATCCATATCAATAGTTAAACTGTCTGATTGTGGAAAAATATTTACTCAGTTTGGTGCTAATAAACCCAGCACTAGTCTGTCAGTACCGTCTTCATTACATTAATCATCTTAAACTGGAGAGGTAAAATAGAGCCTGCTGAAAGCTCTCATTCCAGAACAACACATCCGTCTCTCAACTGCAACCAGAAGCTCCAACCGAGGTCTGCTTTCATAATCAGGCACAGGAAATCAACGCAGCTGCCTTTTTTTTTTTTTTTTTAGCAACTTTCTTAATTTACCAGCCACATGCAGCAGCATCTGCGTTCCTTTTTTAGGCCCGTTCGATGAAAGTATGTAAAGAATCTTCATCTTTTGAAATGCTGATGTTTACACAAGTTAAAAAAAGTGAGGTATAGGAAACTCGGGGTGTACTAGAGGGAAAACAGTAATGCCATGTAGGAATGTTAGAGAGATTACAATCGCTTCTAGTAAGAGAAGGCTTTGCTGTGTTAAGAGCGAGACTGTGTGAAGGACCTTGCTGAACCTGAGGAGCTTTGGGGAAGAATTTAAGCACACAAGTGCCTGCATTTGGCCTGGGCTTTTTAAATAGAAATTATTAGAAGAATTTAAAAGATCTGAAGGTGTGCTTTACTTTGCGTTTACATTAAAGATAGACTAGACCCAAGGGGTGCTAACAAAGCCTCTCTCTGATCTACAGTTGTTCTTTCTACAACCCCAAATCAGAAAAAGTTGACAGTATGGGAAATGCATATAAAAAAAAAGAATAGTGTTTCTTACATTTACCTTGACTTCTAATTCATTGCAGAGAGTATGAACCTGAGATGTTTTGCTTTTGTTTTTTTCTGGTCAACTTCATATATTTTGCTAATAAACATCCATTCCTGCATCTCAGGCCTGCAACACATTCCAAAAAAATTTGGGACAGGGGCAATTTAGGGCTAGTAATGAGGTGAAAAAAGTAAATAATGATGTGATTTCAAACAGGTGATTATATTTACATTTACATTTACATCATTTAGCAGACGCCTTTATCCAGAGCGACTTACAATTGATACAGTCTTACAATCCAAGAAACTATGGGTTAAGGGCCTTGCTCAAGGACCCAACAGTGGCAGCTTGGCAGAGGTGGGATGTGAACCCTGAACCTTCTGGTCCATAGTCCAGTACCTTACCTGCTAGGATAACACAGTCCCACATTTACACATTTCTTCCTCTACAGTGCATAATATCATTAAACAATTCATGGAATCCAGGAGGAATTTCAGTGCGTAAAGGACAAGGACGCAAGCCTCAACTGAAGATTCTTGATCTCTGATCCCTCACTGCATCAAGAACCATCATTCATCAATAGCTGATAGAACCACGTGGGCAAGGGATTACTTTGGCAAACATTTCAAGCACTACAATACATTCACAAATGCCACTTAAAACTTTACTGTGCAAACAAGAAGCCTCATGTTAACCATGTCCAGAAGTGGCGTCTGCTTCTCTGGGCTGGGAGGCATCTGGGATGGACCATCACACAATGGAAACGTGTATTGTGCTCAGACCAATCAGTATTCCAGATCTTTTTTGGAAGAAATGGATGCTCCAGACCAAATACAAAAAAGACCATCCAGACTGTTTATCAGCAACAAGTCCAACAGCCAGGCTCTGTCATGATATGGGGTTGGGGCAGTGCCCTTGACAAAGGTCATTTACACTTTTGTGATGGCAGCATCAATGCAGAAAAGTAGACTGAGATTTTAGAGCAGTATTAACTCCTTCAAGACATCTTCACAGGGACGTTTTTCAACAAGACAATGCAAAACCACATGCTGCACAGATTACAGAAGCATGGCTGTGGAAGAGGGTCGGTACTGGACTGGCCTGTTTACTGCTCTGTTGAAGCTGAACCATTTCACTTTCAGTTTGGCACAGAATTTATACCAAATGTAGATTTATCTTTAACAAAAACCCCTTTCACAAGGCGTTCACTTGAAGAAATTTACAAATTCAGCAGCAGACTTGAGGACGAGCTTACACCCGAGGTTTCTCCAGCTCTTACGACAAATGGAGAAGTCTACCTGGATGCACTGTAAGTACAGTAATGCATTTTTTTGCATTCCCTGTTTGTTGTTTCAAAGAACTGGAACCATTGAAGCCAATGACGTAATTATGGAGGTACGAGACTAGTTACAATTTTTTTAAAAGAAAATCACTGAGAAATTTGCAGGGCTGAAGGAAAGGAGGGCAAAATGTATGTTCAAATATTTGCCAGTGTTTAGGCAGCATTACAGTACGCTACTCTTTTTTCATTCTTTACACCCCCCTAAAACTTCCTAGCACCAGCCACCACTGGCCATAGCAAACCTTTTTTAAGATGCCACAGCTGCTTCAGTAAGCCAAAACAGCTTACTATTGAGCGCACACTATTGAGCTCATGAAGATAAATTGAGTTTTCAGGTACCCCATTGCTTCCCTGGTAAATTCCCCACGGGAAATGGGAGGGTCAGATGGGCAGCAAGCTCCAGCTGTGGGTCAGGAAAGCCCGTTAGGGCAGCCCTGAAGGGAATCGTATCCGTTCCCGGGACGAAAGAAGATATACTCGCGGCTGAACGATCCTCACGGGGCGAACTCGCAACTGTCGGCCTTTATTAGATATACGCTGACCTTACACAGAGATAGCCGCAGGCCCCAAAAATGACCTCCAGGCAATTGGATTTAGCAAGGCATTAGCCTTTGTTCTACAGCGCCCTTAGCTCTCTGCATATCCCGCTAACCCAATAAGAGCCGCCTGAGTCTGCATTCTGGTTTGTCACCACGTCTCGTTTTAGCCGCAGGGCAAGAACCGCCTGACTAGCGTCATCAGAAGCTGGCAAACTGGGCAGCGAGCTTCTATTGTCCGCAAATATCCCGACAGACTCTTGTCACAGTGTAACTACTGAACAGATCAGATCAGTTATTGATCCTGGAAAATTAGGTTTGCTAATTTGCTAATCATTTCTACCTTTCGAAAAGCTTAGCGCGAGACGCGTTTGAATTCTTCTGTTCGCATCATTTGCATAATGAGGAGCCCAGATGAAAGGCGTACGCTACGGCGTGGCACAGCCCAGCATTCAAAATTCAACAGTTCAATTAATAATTCATACAACGACAAACACTCTGGGCGGCTGATGAATGCCGGGTCTTTGCCCGTGTTGCCATTAAACAGCAATCTCGTCACTTACGACGAGCAAGCCTGATGAAAGACAAAGCTAACGTTATAAACGCCGAACCTTCTGTTGCCGAGAACGTTCCGGAACCGACAGCCTTTCCAGGTTACACCAGGATTAACAGCGATTGTGCTTTCCTCTCCTAAAAACCAGTGGCCTCAATTACATTAATGAACCCGGGTTTATCTACAAAGGGTCTTGTTGGAGAGCGCTTTATTTAAGAAGGCGCCAACCCCAGTTTAATAATTCAGCCACGCTGGATATCAAATGGAAGGAAGTCCAACATGCTGTTTAAATCAACACGGCTGTTAAAAAGCAGTCGGTTTCATCTGTACCCAGATCAATAATAGCAGAGCACAGAGGAGCCACAACACACTCGACAGAAACAGAGGCGAAGACGAGGGGGGGAGAGGCAGGAAGGCCTGTGTGGTCCCCCTGGTGTTGGCAGAGAAAGCAACTGTTTCAGCTTTGCGGTGAGCGTCTGCGCAGGAACATACAATGGTGTATACAGTGAGTGTGATGCGAGTTCAAGCCTCCGAACATCAAGTGCGAATCTAAAAGCCGCCAAAATAACAGGGGGTCTGGGACGAGCCGGCTTTAGAGGTGCATGCGCTGCAATGATGGCAGTCGCTTAAAGAAACTCTGAGGAAAAATCCCAGTGAAGTGCATTTTAAGTTGTTGCAAACACACCTAGTCGCTGCTCTGACGCAACAGTCTGCACACAAAGAGTTGCTGGTTTGAATGAAGGGAAAACCCCTACTGAAGAGGTGGAAGTCAGGACTGAAAGACTACAAGCACTTGGCGGGTGGATTCTTGAGGGTGAGCCGTTTGATATAAACCCCTTTCACGCAAGCACACTTGCCGGGTTGGGGTTTATGTAGGACATAAGTAAACCCAGAGTAAACTGACATGCCAATTAATACACAGTGGTACCTCAGTTCTCGTGGATAATTCGTTCCAGAAGGCTTGTCGAGAACCGAAAACGAAGATTGTGGGTTAAGGGTCTTGCTCAAGGACCCAACAGTGGCAGCTTGGCAGAGGTGGGATTTGAACCCTGGACCTTCTGGCCCATAGTCCAGTACCTTAACCACTAGGCTTAACCACCTTAATCCGAATTAATCCATCCCAGAACCCTTCAAAATCCACACTGTCTAAGGTACTATATGCATTAATGGAGCTGTATTGTACAGGTGCTCCCTGACAAATCCATCTTAAGTTAAATGTATCATGAACCGAGGATTTTATTTATAATAGTGTTTGTTATAATAGCGGAGTCTATGGTAAGTAAGGATAAGTAAGCTAATGTTTAAAACACTTACATGAACCTACAGGCCAAAATCATGAACACAAAGCTTATTTTATAATAAAATGCTATGAAATCTCATGTAATTTACTGAGTAATGGATTGAAAGTGAAAGTAAAAGCAAAACACTTACTCTATTGATGAACTCCGGGCACTAGAATAGCTGTTAATGCTAACTTCAGCCTGTGTTCTGGATTATTCAGTTCCTGTTTCCCTTTTCCACTGGCTGTCAATACTAACCTTTTTAGGACCCATGGGGACTTATTTGCACTAAGAATACAATACTGTGGATGTAAAAATAAAGAAAAACACGACAAACACAGCAGAGATCTGCACAGAGCAAGTGCTATTGTGAATCTGAATCACTGAATCACTGTGTACTGAATCGTGAATCAAGTTTTGGCTGAAACAAGTCACGTGGCTCGACTCGTACAAGTTTAAGCCAGTGCGCCAAGTGCTGATTTTTTGCACATAGTTTTCTTGTGAAGATAGTAACTTAATAATGTCCTTGTAACTTGGTAATGTCCAGTCAAAAACCTGTACCACAGAACATAATGCGGCTTGATTCAGTGATACAGAAATGGAAGTGGTCTTATGGTTTTATACAATAGCAGAGCAGAGACCTGGACCGTCGTTAGACTATCAACCGAGAGGCAAGTATAAATAAAGCATCAGGCTTCACAATATAACCAAACTCGTTTGCAAATGATATGTAAATAAGTGATGAGCACGCACAGCACATGAAAGGTCATCAATTACACCCAAATCACCCTTCATTTAACGCTGTCAGACAGTTTTATGAATCAGATGTGGACTAGTTTGTAAATCAGTTTTAGCACTCAAAACTGTGCTTGTTTTTAGGCAGCTTTTATGACTAAGGGTCATTGTGTTTTATCCTGGGAAATTTCCGCCTTAAGGCTGCATGTGTACATGGCACAAAGCCAAGACATTACCAGTGGTGGCAACCAGTAATAGTAATTACACGGGGGGCTGAGTGTGAAAGACTTTAATTCTTTCACTTGCTGCCTCACTAAGTAATAAAAAAGGAGCCACTACACATCAGGATTCATTATTCCAGTGGCTGACTTGAACATCCAAATAACAATTTGTTCATATATACTTTTATTCTACCTAAATCTGGCATGTTATCAGTTCCAAGGTTCACGCAGCAAAGCGCAGGAGGACGTCTGACTCCCTGGAGTATTGACAACTGTGGAGAAGTTTCTTTGTGCTGGTGATTGTGGTTTGATCTACATTTTTTGTTGTGACTTTAATTTGCCTTAATGGCATCAGTGGTGGTTAATAGACTCTGTGCTCTTAATCAATAACTAACCACATATTCTCTTTTCTCTCCAATCTTGTGTTCTGGTACTAGTTCAAGCTCCACGCATTAAGATATTCCTCTGCTTCAGTTCCACTCAAGTTGTTCCGTCATCAGCTCCAGCCCCCACCATGCCCCACCAGCCAGGCCATGCCAGAGGGCAGCAACTTTTGCCCTCCTCAGGTGCCGCCAAGGACTTCGAGTGACTCTGTATCGGACTAAATAATGCCGATATGAATATTTCATTCAATATTTTATGTAATATTTATTTAATTTCTGTTTTTTGATCTATTACTACAGACTAACAGTATTTGACTACATAAATTATTTTCATTCACACATTTATCATCTAAGCCACCCTCCCTTTTTGAGCCTTGGTCCTCCCAAGGTTTCTATAACATTTAGGGAGTTTTTCCTTGTCACTGTCGCCCTAGGCTTGCTCGATTTGGGATTGGCCCTAGATATTACATTTCAGAAGATAATCTAAAATTGTAGAGCTGCTTTGAAACAATGCTCCATTGTAAAAAGCGTTATAGAAATAAATCTGACTTGACTTAATTTCTTCCTTCACACTGCCATCCAGAATGCCATCCAGCCTTGTTTCTTCTTCCATGGTTCGAGTTCTTGTTGCTTTGCGTTCAGTTTTCCCTTGACAACAGAATCCTCAAAGTGTCTGTCAATGTATCACTAGCACATAATGATAAGGCAATTCTGTAGCCCTTTACCACAATGACTCCCGAATCCTTCTGAATCTGACAGAGCAGGAAAATAGTACCTGGCTTTCTATTTACCCACACTCAGAGTTTTTACTAGAATCAACTGTGTTGGATGTCTCATTAACAATTCTCTCTTAGTCCTGAAGCCATCATTAGTTGTACGCCATTCTGTCTTTTTCCCTTCCTGCTTGTTCAGGGTTTGACATGGCACGGCTTAGAAATGAAAAACAACACCTTTAGCTGCTGCCTGGTTTTTGACGCATTAGGCATACTGCACACTAGAGACATTCTATAACTGAACTGCCATCAGTGATTTGGTGTCTGAATCAAAGCAGTATTGTAGCATCACTCCGTTTGTTATCAAAATTGGGTTTGAAATTTAAAAAATACTGGGATACCTAGCAAAGTTATGAGTGGTAGCTCTTTCATTACTTATTCCTCTCTCTTCCTGCTTTCATAATGTATCACTATAGTGATGGATATCAGCACAGCATATAATGGTCCTGCTAAATTTTCTGTTCAGAAATACAGCACATAATATAGATAACCTATAAACACTAGCTTTCATAGCAGAATTCCCTTTAAGTGCTTGGCTTTTTTTTCACGTGTTTAACATTCAGCTTGATATATAGCTAGGCTTTTCTCGGGCCCCTGCAACGATATATGCCGTGCACACAATGGTTCCCTTGAGATGAACCCGATTCTGGTTGACTCTACAGGCTAGAGATGGTGACGGTGCAAATTACACTACGGCCAGTCTTTACAGGAACCAGCAACAAGACAAACCAGACTTTTCATTTAAATTCAATATACAATCAGAGAGACGTTGGACAGAATGTATATTTATCATCCTCAGATACAGTCAGACACTTATATCTTAAAGTACTTGGCTTGGATTATAAATTATTCTGATAACAACAGCCCAATATACATTATTTCCTATGAGAAAATCAAACCCTGGTTTCAGTGAGGTCAGTGTAACACACACACACATACACACACACATGTATATACGTGTGTGTGTGTGTGTGTGTGTGTGTTGTGTGTGTGTGTTACATTGACCCTCACTGAACTCAGGTTTGGGATTACATATATACAACATATATATAGTGGGGCAAAAAAAGTATTTAGTCAGCCACTGATTGTGCAAGTTCTCCTACTTAGAAGATGAGAAGAGGTCTGTAATTTTCATCATAGGTACACTTCAACTATGAGAGACAAAAGACAAAAATGAGAAAAAAAAATCATGGTGGAAAATAAGTATTTGGTCACCCACAAACAATCAAGTATTCTCTGGCTCTCACCAGATGCAACTTCTTCTTTAAGAAGCTCTTCTGTCCTCCACTCGTGACCTGTATTAATGGCACCTGTTTGACCTCGTCATCTGTAAAAAAGACACCTGTCCACAGCCTCAAACAGTCAGACTCCAAACTCAACCATGGCCCCATACAAGACCATTGAATAATCTCTCCTCGATCTGGGGCTAACCACACAAGATCTCATCCCGTGGGGTCAAAAATGATCATGAGAACGGTGAGCAAAAATCCCAGAACTACACGGAGGGACCTGGGGGGGGGGGGGGGGGGATGAATGACCTGCAGAGAGCTGGGAACCAAAGTAACAAAGGCTACCATCAGTAACACACGACTACGCCGAGGGGGACTCGATCCTACAGTGGGCCAGGCGTGTCCCCCTCGGCTTAAGCCAGTAAACAGTGTCCAGGGTCCCGTCTGGACCACCGTTCTGACACGACAGCATAGTCTTGGCAAGGAAGGACGTCCACAAGAGGTTAGCGCATTTTCAAGTCGTTCAGAGTGGGCGACCTCAGTCATCGTTTCGCTCCGCTGCAACCTACTCATTTACCACCCTTCGCGAATGGGATCGCCAAGTCAGGGCGCGGGTGTCTGAGGAGTCTTGGGGGAGGCGCGAACTTTCTGACAGTCTCCATAATTCGCTCCGTTTCGTGAGACTCGGGCGACCCCTCCTCGATCTCCCACCTAAGTTTGCACTTACAAACCCTCAAGTTGTCCCGCCTACCTACCGTAGTTCGTCTTCCCTGACTGATCTTTATCCCCCCTATTACCCTCTTGCTCCCCCCAGTCGTTCTTCCGCCTCCACCTTTGCGACTCTCCCTTACTCGATTTTCGGTGTTCTCGGACCCGCTGGATGCCAGTGGTTGCGCCCCCCGTGTTTATTCACTGAATCGTTGCCAGTCGCCTCTCGATGCTCGCCTGCTTGGTGTTCACCGGGAATTGCTCTCGGGGCGGGATTTCTGTCGGATTCTGCAGATTGTGTTCGTCGTTTCTGGCTCAGATGACACGGTATGTGAAGCGGTAGGGAAAGCCGGGGCTGGAAATGGGTGCAGGTCAACCATGCATAGGTCTTTGGCGGCACTCACTTTTGCGCTGGTCGCTGGTCTGCCTGTGGGGATAGTGCGCCGTTTATGATACTCGGCCGGGTCTGTTCTTACAGACGATCCCGTCAGTATTGCGGTACCCACAGCGTCGCGAGGGCCCCATACCCGCCTCCTGCGGTCGCAAGGGTGCCGCGTGGAAGCTCAGTATAAAGCGGCCTTCGCGGGCCCGAACCAGCCCCATACGGCAGGGATGCTATGGTGCGTTATGGGCGGTCTGTGCCTCTACCGATCGCATCCGTTGGAGGGGGGGAGTATCGACTGGCGGACCCCACGTGCACATCAGAGAGCGAGTGCCGGCTGAGTGGTCAGGACGAGACGCGTTGTTCCGGGTGTAATAGTGAGTTGGTCTCGTGCCTGCGAGTGTGCGCCTGGGGACGTAGCGCGTGTGCTGTGCGGGGGGGGGTGGTTGGGGGCGGCGTGGGGGGTTGTGTACCCCTGCTTAAGCAGTACATGTCCAGGCCCGTCTGAAAGTTTGCCAAGAGAGCATATGGATGATCCAGAAGAGGATTGGGAAGAAATATCATGTGGTGTAATATCAGAAGTTTTTTGGTAAAAACTCAACTTGCCGTGTTTGGAGGAAGAAGAATGCTGAGTTGCATCCCAAGAACACCATACCATACAGTGAAGCATGGTGGTGGAAACATCATGCTTTGGGGCTGTTTTTTCTCTGCAAAGGGGACAGGACGACTGATCCCAGTGGTAAGGGAAGAATGAACGGGGCCATGTATCGAGAGATTTTAAGCCAAAACCTCCTTCCATTAGTGAGTGCATTGAAGATGGAACATGGCTGGTCCTTCCAGCATGACAATGAATTCTCCCAAACACACCACTTTCGGGCAACGAAGGAGTGGCTCCATAAAAAGCATTTTCAAGGTTCCTGGAAGTGGCCTAGCCAGTCTCCAGACCTCAACCCCATAGAAAATGTTGTGGAGGGAGTTGAAAGTCCGTGTTTGCCGCCCGCCGCCCACCAAAACCATCAACTTCTGAACGGGGCCAGATATCGAGAGATTTTAAGCCAAAACTCCATTCCATTAGTGAGATTGAAGATGGAACATGGCTAGGCCTTCCAGCATGACAATGATCCCAAACAACACATTGAGGGCACGAAGAGAGTGGCTCATAAAAGCATTTCAAGGTCCTGAGTGGCCTAGCAAGTCTCCAGATCAACCCCAGAGATATGTGTGGGGGAGTTGAAAGGCGTGTGGCAAAACATCACTGCTCTAGAGGAGATCTGCATGGAGGAATGACGCCAAAATACCAGCTACATGTGTGCTGCCAACCTGGTGAAGACTTACAGGAAACGTTCTGACCTCTGTCATTGCCAACAAAGGTTATGTTACAAAGTACTGAGCTGAACTTTTGTTTATGACCAAATACTTATTTTCCCCATAATTTACAATTAAATTCTTTAAAAAATCCTACAATGTGATTTCCCTGGATTTTTTTTTTCCTCATTTTGTCTCTCATAATTGAAGTGTATCTGTGATGAAAATTAACAGACCTCTCTCATCTTTCTAAGGAGGAGAACTTGCACAATCAGTGGCTGACTAAATACTTTTTTGCCCCCACTATATATGGGTTCCATTTCATTTCATCCCAGAAACATTATATGTATAGATAATTCATATAAATTAACTATTAAAAAAAACATTTTATTATCAAGCAAAGTGACCTGTACAGAGATTCAATTGCGGATGTAAGGTATCATGACTTGAAACATGTGCCTAGAACACTGAAAAATAGTATTTGACAGCTCTCCCTGCTCTCTAATATTACACTTTACAATGAAGGACACTGAATTAAAATCCTTCAGAATTTTTTTTTTTTTTCCATCGTCATGTCCCACGCCATATCCGTCCATGCCTTGAATATTTTTAAAATAAGAAATCCATTAATAAGTTTGTATCATCTGGATCTTCCTGAAGATCATGAGAAGTCCAAAAATCAGTTCTCTAATTTTTCCTGTACATTTGATGATGCTGTAACTATGACTGAGAAGATCAATACCTACGTTTACAGTGCTGCGGAAATCCTTTTAAAAACGTTGTTTATTATAAAATATGGTAAATATAATATACGGTTTGTCATCAGATTGTGCTCAGTGTCCTAATGCTATTAAGTATGGATGCCATGTGGTTACATTTGACGCATTTGCCAACTCTGTGGCTGAAAACCCCAGTCCTCATAAATAGCCCAGCACTGAGTAACAGTAACAGGACAGAAACCATGTAAAATAAAATAAAGGAAGGTGCCAGATATTGACCAATACTCATTATGAATGGTTAAATAACGTGGTTGTTAGATTCTGAATTGAATTCAATTTTGAAGCGTCACACCAAGCAAATGGCCTGCACAAAGCATGAGCAGCTATCTGCCACAGTCTGTGGGACAGTGGAAGACTTTCTCTCACCATGTGCCTAATTCTAATTCCTCGTGTTAATATAAAAATTGTTAGTTTTCACGAGTGTTTAATCTATAAAAGGTGTGAAGTTTCTCTTTTTACAGCCTCTAGTGAAGAAAATCACCGCCGAAGTGAAGAGTGGGGCATACAGTTTTTCTACCGAAATGATTACAGTGGAAATTAATGAGGCCGTCGGATATTTACACAGCGGTTTACTTCAGTTTTGCATATTAGGGGTCTTTGCAGCAGCCGACAGAAGGCGAATACCCGCTGATTTGCATTATCTCCTGGGCTGCTGTCTGCCAAAAAGTCACAATAACCTCGCTTGAAAGGGGGAACGGACTGAAAATAATTCGCATGCTACAATCACAGGCAGCATATGCCCTGCTTGTGAAGTCTGAAAGCAACAACGCTTAGAGCTACTAAAGGTACTTTTATTTTTAAACTTTAATGCGGAACACCGGGCCCGGTTGCTCAAGTACATTAAATGTATACTCGACAAGGCGTATACGTAGAAATCTCTACACCTGATGTGTATTAGGTTTTTATGTTTAAAAAAGCACATCAGTTTAAGGTAGAAACTGGACTCATTCACAAAATGGCTCTGAAGTTCAAAGACACGAGGATGGAGGAAGGGAGGGGAGTGTAGTAACTAGCGCTGAAGTTTATTTATGCTTGGCAGGAGAAAGGATAAGAGATAGAGCACAGGAGGAAAAGAAATGAAAAGCTTTTTGGCACCGCGCTCCATAACTTGTGGTGCCTCCTAGAAAGGAAAGAGTGGTGGAACAAAAATCATGGAGAATACAGAATAGAGAAAAGTGCTGAACAGGTAAGCCGTGTTCAAAAAATGCTAATCATTTACAATAGGAAATAAAAATCGGTCTTTTTTCTCCACACGCCCAATGTTGTGGGCGTAAACAGCCGGTCACCGCAACAGCCAATCAATGCTGCAGATCCACGAGCAGAGGCAGGAGTTTATCCGTCACCTATAACTATATACAGTCTAACCTCATCTCGCCACCCTCATCTCTCGCCAGCTGCGATGGCAGGGCGGATTTCCTTCCATGCACTTAACCTTGGAAAGCCGCCAACCTCGCCTCTCACCCTCGCCTAGCTTAAAGTGTCACAAATGTCCTGCCAGTAATTAAATTTACCCCGTTAGTCCGCCAAGTTTCAGACCATCAATAGGTGGCACTTTAATCCTACTTTAAACTTGCAGCTCCGAATGATGTACAACCCCTGTCTGTTATCAGAGACGTTATATAAGGAGGAGACGGGTCACTGGTTGAAATATGCATTGGAGTGTAATACAGAAGCCCCGCCCCATCATTAGAAAGAGCCAACTGGCATACTAGTAAATGTGTCAGAGAGGGGGTGACAAGTCATGGCCCCTTTGTAGTGGCGGGATGCGCATGTGCAGTAGCCAGAATAACCTTAAAAAAATGTATTTTTCTGTGTTATTTGAACCCAACAACACAAGTACGTTCTACAGTTTTTGTCGGATTATACCAGCGATTCTAAATATGCATTTTAAATGTTAATTTCTCTTTCGGTTTCGGATGTATAGGTCGTTAAATCGCCGAACTCGCCTCTCTGCAAAAACAGCCCTGAAAGAGACGTGGGTGAGATACCGAGTTTAGACTGTAAACTGGTTGACATTCACTCGTTGAGTCCTTGTTTCATCCTGCTGATCTTCCGTGTTGTTCGTAATACAGTTTATCAATGTATTCCTGGCTTCAGTTAAAACCAAAAGTATCAGGCCATCCTTTTGAGCATCATGGCTTTGCCCTGAACAGGGTCGAATCAGTACATTACAGCATTTTCTGCAATTATTATGAATTTCCATAAATTAACAATGATCAGCTGGTGATGAACTAGAACTTGAACCGTCAGCAAATCCAGCCAGGGAGAACAATAACAGTCTCAAACGTCTTCAAAACTGCTCATGCGCAATGATATTGCTGAGTTTAAGCAAACCTGGGTTCATTTCTACGCTTCTAAATCGTGTGTTAGATGAGCCCGAGCTTGATGGTGCACTTTTTTTTTGCTGACATAGAAAACTAATCCACTTCAATTAATCAGAGCAGAAGAATTTTTTTTCCCGCCTGCCACACCGATCTGTTGTTTGAGCTGAAGCTGTTAATGGTGCCTTAACTTACACATATACAAAGGGAACAAAATGTTTTGGAGTCGAGAGCCCCTAGACTATGCCAGGACATTTATTAAACAAACAGCCTCGTCTCCTAAAGTCCTAGCCGGGGATCTTGCGCCATAATCTAATTGCTTTCGTCTCTCTCTCACCTCACCTCCGAAGCAGACGTGTCGCAACTGCGCAGGCATTTGATCAGTGGAAGAAGTTATCTCGTACTGGTCCAGCGGGAGGCTGAGTGGAGGCTTTGCACCATGCATATTTTCATGACCAAGAGAAATGGCGTTTTCGTGAGTGAGAGCATCTTGAAAGGCGCTTATTAGGAGAAGCATGTGCTGAGTCTTTCAGTGCCATGGTTGTAAGGAAACGCATACTCATTATGGCCTCGAGGCCGACTCGGGCTCCTCTATCATCTACCTAAATTAACCATCCGTTCAGTGTTCCAACTACAGGAGACAGCGGTTTGAGAGCAAGCTCTGCCTTTTTGCATCCAAAGGGTAGTTATCGACAACAGAAACGTTGTAGGCTGGATGAAAAAGCGAGAGGGGACAAGCTGGACAGGAGGACTGCTGAATAAACGAATTGCCCAGGCAGTTGTTGCTACTCTTGGTTGGCGATAGCCTGTTTGGCTGAAACCAAATTACCCATTACATCTTCGCCGGCCTGTGAGAGGGCTATTACCAGAAAGTCCTGGAGACAGTCATTAAGCAAAGGCTTGCTGAGAGTTAAATGACTGTGGGTCCTTCACGAGCTCTCCGAAGGTACTTCACTTTTTCATTTGCTCCCATGAGCTGCCAGGCTCTGTTGTGTAGCGCCGCCGAGATACCCTGGCATGTCTAAGTGACAGCATCCATGCCAATGTGTTGCATAGCAACTTCCCTTCGTTTCACCCTCTTCCTACTTCAGGCTTAACCTGCTGAGTTAATTATCAGCCATTTTTCTCCAATACAAAACTCTCTCAAACTAATGAGTGAAGATGAAGCAAGCATGTTACTTTAAATTTTCGTTTTTATCAAAAGGTTGACCTGCCTGTCGTCCCTCAGGTTCTGCTGTGTGTGTACAGGACCTGCCTGGCGAGGAGACGGGGGAAAAAAACTCTTATTGAAGCTGTCGAGGCATGAAGCACTCCCTATGTAAGCCCTGGCTGGGCAAATGTGAACAAGACAGCTCCCAGCCTCATGACACCAGCAGGATATACACAACATATTAAGAATGCTGGATGAGAAAGGTAAAGGTGGGGAGGAGAATAGTTTCAGGCATGTGATCAAACACTAAAATTAAGTGATACTTCTGATTTTGGGAAATATTTTGTATATACAGTGGTACCAGTGGTACCTGTTTCAGCCGAAACTCGATTCATGATTCAGCACACAGTGATTCAGTGATTCAGATTCACAACAGTGTTTACAGTACTGTTTTCTTAGTGCAAATAAGTCCTAAAAAGGTTAGTTTTAAGAGCCAACCGAAAGGAAAACTGACTTTCAGGCTGAGCCCTTAGCATTAGCAGCTAGCGCCCTGAGTAAATGCTTTCACTTTCAATCCATTACTCAATAAATTACATGAGTTTTTTCAACACATTATAAAATAAGCTTTGTGTTAAAGTTTTTGCCAACTGTAGGTTAATGTAAGTGTTAATGTGTAATAAGCTGTGCTATGGTACAGTATAGATTATATTAAACTCATCAGTTCATGATACATTTAACTTATGATGGATTTGTTGGAACGTATCCCCATCATAAATCAGGGAGCACCTGGACAATACAGATCCAGTAATGCAGATAATGCTTATATAGTGTGGCTTTTCTGGAGGTCTGGAAAGGATTAATTCAATATACATTATTCCTTATGGGAAAAATTTGCTCGGTACTCAGAACCTTCTGGAACGAATTAACGACGAGAACTGAGGTACCACTGTATATTACAAAAGTGCAATCCAGGTTTATGGATATTAATGAGTGGCTGATTTTAGAGCACCACTGTGCGTTAGGTGAGGGGCGCTACTCGTGTCTCCATCCTAAAACTGTAACTGTTAATGAACCTGAAATATCGCCGAATGCCACTAGGAAGACCCTGAGGAGAAATAATGGCAGAAAACAACAAGATCTCAAACAAAGAAGCTCAGCAATCAAAAGGAGCAAAGCTTTTGTGCCTCAAAGAGGATGGGAAAGCGATCCCAGTGCAAAACATGATCAGCCATTTTGCTCAAAGAACAAAGGAACCACACAAGTTCAAGGTCAAACAAAAGGACACACATATTCACAGGTTCAGACCAGATAACCAGACCAGCACCAAAGAGACGAGCGCATAATGAGCTTATATCTGATGCAGCTGTCAATACTCTGGCGATCTGAATCGCCCCCATTGAATTCCATTGAACCCTAGATGGTACTTGATGACCTGTACATTAAAACATCAAATAGTAACACAAACATGTGTGATTAAGTTACCCAGCTATCGTTACAAAGCACTGATCATAAACCAGCACTCATCTGCATTTTTTAACATGTATTAAAAATGTCAAAACGTATTTGAATTGAATGTATGAAGCTGTATTAGTGGTACAAGATGTTTTATGTACTACCAATATAGATACTTTTAATTTTTTCAGGGTTGTAAAGACACACTGTGACACGACGGATCGTGACGCAAAAATTATTAAATTATTACGCCATCTAATTCAATTGCGGAACACCAGAGGGCGCAATCACACACCATGCTCCATACACATTTAAAACTCCAAATTTATTTCCAGAGCAGCAGACTTGATATTATTTTTGTTGAGAAAAGAAAAGCACACATTATGTTGAATTGTTCTTCAGAAATAAAAAGGAATGCTTTCACTCGGTTATAACATGCGATGAAGCTACAACAGATCATTTTATTTACAATTTTAAACCTCTGTTTCTTGTTATTTAGTTATTTATCCCACTAGGGATGGGCGACATGGTAAAAGTATTCGATCGCAATATTTAAAGTTATTTTCATGTTCATCGCGATGCATGTGATCGCTCACAGAATGCATCAGTAGCGACAGATTCTTAAAAACTACTATTCAAATATTATCCCATAGTTAGTCAAGTATTTCTTATTAAAAATGTGCAACTACATCCAACTAAACAGGACTAATTATGCTCTTTATAATGACTGACGATATCCTCGATATGCTCAGAAAAGAATATTGTCTATCACGATAACAAAATGTATCACGATACGATACAATATCGTCATATTGCCCATTTGCACCATTTACCCTTTAAAAACGTAAGGAATCAGAAGAAAATTGTGAAATTATTGTGAATTGTATAAGTATCATGAATCAGACTGTTAGCAGAGTGTATCGTTACACTCTTAATTATTAAGTTACTGTACTAAAACACATTCTAATTCACAAACCTTTTATATGGTTTGTGATGGTCTGTGGTACAAAGAAACAGAAACACCCCTCCTGTCACACTACTGCGTATTGTTTACATATTGTTTGAGTATCAGCGATGAAAGATCTCTGTATCAGCTCAGGTTCCACTACATGCAGACAAATTTACACTAAAAAAAGGCATCAATAGGATCTTTTCAGCAGCCCTAGACTGATAGGTCTTCCAATATGAGCCCTGCCTCCTGAGCATTATTGCTAGATCCTCTAGCTTCAGAAATAAAGGTCATTGTAAACAGTGGAAAGGTTGTGCGCTGTAATCACATCCCCCCATTTTCCTCCGGCTCCGGCGCGTTCGGCCAGCTCTCCTCCAAGCACTACTTTCCAGCCATCAATCACACGGGTGCACCACCTCTACACTGCTCTGTGCTTCCCCGTGGCAGGCATGATGGCCTGCTAGCCAATCGCGGCAGCGTCCCCTCTCGTCTTGGTGACATTTTCTTCCTGATCCACTCTTGGCTATGTCCACAGTATAAGCAGCACCCTCCATTGCTCTGCATCGAGCACTGCTGTCAGAGATCACTGGAGAATGTCCATAGTCAGGTGTGGGTGTACATAGTACGTCGTGGTAGAATTTATAGGTGCACGTTCATGTTAGGCATGTGACTAAACAGGCAGAGATTATAAATAGGGACGCACCAATATTGAATTTCTTGGGCCATTACCAGTTTTGAGCTCATTATTGTGGCTGATACCAATGTTAAAAGCTGATAATTGAACGTTTCTGCGTAATACAGAAATTCATGTTAGCAATAAATTCATAAGAGCTACTGTAAACATAAGGTGCAGTTCAACTCAGGGGTGCGACAATCCAGTCCAGTAGGTGGCGATAATGCACCAATATGGTATGCCAACAGCCATAAAACTCTAAAGAAATAAGAGCGCGATCAGAGGCTCACACTTTAGAGATGCCAATTAACCTAACACACATTTTTGGACTGTGGGCGGAAACTGGAGTACCCTGAGAAAGCCCACATGAACACAAGGAAAACGACTTTGAGTTCGAACAGCTGTGAACTGAATGTAGCCTAGCGGTTAAGGTACTGGACTATGGACCAGAAGGTCCAGGGTCCAAATCCTACCTCTGCCAAGCTGCCACTGTTGGGTCCTTGGGCAAGATCCTTAACCCACAATTGCTTGGATTTGTAAGACTGTATCAATTGGAAGTCGCTCTGGATAAGGGTGTCTGCTAAATGCTGTAAATGTAATGTAAATGAATTCGATGATTAAGAGGTGTGTCCCAATACTTTTGCCCATACTGTGAACTTGGGTGGATTGTAATGAAAAAAGTACACTCAAAACCAAAAACCAGACAAGTACACACTGTCTAAACTAATAACACAGAACAAAATGTACTTTTCATTGAAGACTTATAAATATCTATGCTCCAGGATAGAAATTCATAACGCCTGTGGGCTAATGGACTTTAAGTATCAGGTGTTAAGGTTAGAGTTTGGGTTGTCTATTAAAAACAGTACTATTACTAATAATAATCTGAACCATGCCCCAGTCAAAAACACATTTCAGAAAGCCTTGGAAGAAGACTGCTGAAGCTGGACAATACCACATTTCTAAAGACCTTGGTGTCCATCATAGCTGTCTGTTTTGTAAAATCAGCACTGCTGCTGTTGTCCCTCTTGAGAACAAAAATACAGCAATAGAACAACATGCAATGTTGACGGCGAAGACGAACCCAGGGGGAAACACAAAAATCTCATGCTAAAGGCTTTGTTTATGTATCCCGTATAAAAAACATTAAACAACTTCAACATGTCCTGTCGGAAACACACATACGCTCGCAAAGTGTGGCCAGGACCGCATGTGTGCATGTTTACGCACTCACGGTTTGTGTGTTCATAAAGACTATCACGCTAGCAAAACTGAAGCCTAAAGCCGAACGCTGACCACATCCTCAGCCCACCAAAACCAACAGGAAACGCAGCCAGGGTGAGTAACAACGGCCAGTTTGACCAACACAAACTATAACAAATTAACAAGGAAAGTAACACTATGGTGCACTGCCCGGCCAAAAAAGGTCATCACCTGGATTTAACTACGCAAGTAGATAAATAGTTAAAAAAAGAGCCTTCCATCGGATCATTACTGCACTGCTGATGATGTTTTTTGACCCTAACTGATGCACTGAGTAGCTTCTCATTTGTTAAACAACCATGTCAAAAGACATCCTGTGGTCGTGGAAAAGATGTTCTTCTGTTTCAGAAGGATCAGATTGTGAAAGAGTGGTTCTGGAGCATGAGCCATCATTTCCACACATGGATTGACCACCACAGAGTCCAGACCTGAACCCCATTGAATCTTTGGGATGTGCTGGAGGAGACTTTGCGCAGTGGAACAAATCTCCCATCAGCAATACAAGATCTTGGGGAAAAATGAATGCAACTCTGGACAGAACTGCTTCTACAATGTCCCAACATTTATTTCTGTCCAGAGTTGCACATAGGAGTTAGTGGACCATGTGAAGCGCCCATACTTATGGAGTCTCAAATCAGCACTCCCTACATTCTACAGACTATATGCACTCACCGGACATTTTATTAGGTACAGCCGTTGAACTGCTCGTTAACACAAATATCGACTCAGCCAATCACATGGCTTCAACTCAATGCATTGAAGGCATGGTCGAGACGAGCTGCTGAACTTCAAACCGAGCATCAGAACGGGCAAGAAAGGTGATGAGTGACTTGAAGCGACTGGGCTACATCAGCAGAAGACCACACCAGCAACAGGCAACTGAGGCTACAATTCGTACTTGTATTTCGTATCAACAGGTTCAGACTGGAGGTGGTGTGATGGAATGTGGGATGTTTTCAGGCACACTTTGAGCCCCTTCATACCAACTGAGTATTGTTTAAACGTCACAGTCTAACCGAGTATTGTTGCTGACCATGTGCATCCCGTCACGACCGCAGTGCATCTTCTGATGGCTGCTTCCAGCAGGATACCGCACCATGTCACAAGGCTCAGATCATCTCAAACTGGTTTCTAGAACATCAAAGGGCCTACAAAGTCACCAGATTTCAACCCAGTAGACCAACAGCAGATGTGACGCTATCGTGTCGATAAGGACCAACATCTCTAAGGAATGTTTCCAGCACCTTGTTGAATCTATGCTATGAACGAGGCGTTATAGGCTCTCAAATTCTTGCATGCTGTGCATTTCTACTTGCTGCTTTCCCACCCAGGTTTTTCAAACACAGTCTTCAAAGACGGTACAGCCGAACGGAGCACGGGGGCAGCGATGACATTTTGAAGTGTCTGCGAAAATCCATCCCATGCATGTCGGGTAAGAGATAACGTCCTTCAAAGCGACTCAATATGAAAAAGTAACAGGCAGAAGCAAAGGCAATGAACAATGTGACACCGTCATACTTGCTTGTCAGATCTGTGCAGTGCAGTTTTCCAAAACCAAACTACTACACCTTCAGTTTGTAAGCCCCACCCAGGCTGTAGGTACCGGCGTACTCGGCAGCTGGCTCTTACCACTGAACCAGAGCAGCTGAGATAAAATAGTGCATGTTTAATTTGTGTTAGTCTGTCCCGTGTATAAATAGGCTGCCATACTGCAGTCGTTGGAAAGGTCATTATGCTCTGTTCTGGTCAAGAAGTTCAAATGCGCCATAGTGTGTGGTATCTATCATGAAAGTAAAACCATTATTAAGTAAAGTGTTATTATTAATACCTTTGTAAGAGTTGCGATAAGCTACTGCTTAAACCTTATGACTGTTGTCATTCTTACATCCCAACACAGGACCAAGCACTGACTCGAAACTGCAACACAATTTTCAACTGGTCAGTGGTAGACCTGATTCGAGGTAACACAAAAATAATCATGACAAAGGCAGAAGGTGAGCTGGGATGATCTAATATAGTGCATACGTATAGTACACACACTCAGCTCGCAAACACTCCACCTCCGGCACTGAGATGCAACCCAGGGGAAAGAGAAGCTGTGATTTCAATGATCAGCATCAATCAGGCCTGTTCTCCCATGCAGTGCTTTCATCAGACACATGCAAGCATGAAGAAAAGCCGTACACACATGAAAACCACACGCAGACTGAATACCAAACAATGCTGATTATCTTGTTACAACAGCACACGTTAAGGTCTGGGACATTGTGAACAGTTGGTCCTTGTAATGGACGCGTTGGAAGTGAGACAAACTGTTGGAGTAAAGACCTGAGCGACTACAATAAGGGACGAATCATTATGGCCTGGCAGCTGGATCAGAGAATCTCCTAAACAACAAGGCTTGTGGGTGGTCCCGGTTAGTATACATGTAGTCATTCAGCAGACCAAGCTTACAATTGTGGGTTAAGGGCCTTGCTCATGGACCCAACATCAGGAGATTGGCAGAGGTGGACCTTCTGGTCCACAGTCCAATACCTTAACCAGTGCACCACCAGAATTCTAGTTAACGTCCCCGTAGCGGTCAGAGAAGGGACAAACCACAAACTGATGACACACCTACAGACTGAAGAACTACTGTGGTGCAAGTCACAAAAATGTTTAATGATGCTTATGGTATGGTGAGTCTTGGAAACTTGGTGAGCTCAAGATGCTGATTTTCTATAACCTTGGTGGGGGGTTGCCTCTCTTACCATCCTCTACACTCGGGTCCTCATTCAGCCGAGTTTGTCACAGTTCCAGTTGATTGGAACTTGTTAACTATTGCACTGTAGATACAGGAATTCCAGGTGAGTAGCCATTTTGTATAGCTATTCCCTGACTTACTAAAGTCAAGACAATGTTAATGTTGATAATGTTGACACATTTATACCCCAGCGAAACTGGGGTTCCAAGACACTCCGATCCATGTTAAAATGTAAATATAAATGGTAAGAATTTCTAAGGTTCCAATAATTGTGGGACATGGTTTCTCAATGAGGAATATTTATTCCTCGGGCAAAATTTACAGCAATTAAAGTTGGGATTTTTTCCTCATGATTTCAGTGTAAGGTTAAGATAATTCACCAAAAGATGAACACTCACCTTTAGCAGGGGTGCCAATAATTGTGAAGGGGACAATATTTGAAACATTATTGCCTGTATAAAATCTCACTATATACAGTGGGGCAAAAAAGTAATTAGTCAGCCACTGATTGTGCAAGTTCTCCTACGTAGAAAAATGAGAGAGGTCTGTAATTTTCATCATAGGTACACTTCAACTATGAGAGACAAAATGAGGGAAAAAAAATCAAGGAAATCACAATGTAGGATTTTTTAAAGAATTTAATCGTAAATTATGGTGGAAAATAAGTATTTGGTCAATAAATTTGGTTCAACTCACTACTTTGTAACATAACCTTTGTTGGCAATGACAGAGGTCAGACGTTTCCTGTAAGTCTTCACCAGGTTGGCACACACTGTAGCTGGTATTTTGGCCCATTCCTCCATGCAGATCTCCTCTAGAGCAGTGATGTTTTGGGGCAACACGGACTTTCAACTCCCTCCACAAATGTTCTATGGGGCTGAGGTCTGGAGACTGGCTAGGCCACTCCAGGACCTTGAAATGCTTTTTAAGGAGCCACTCCTTCGTTGCCCGAGCGGTGTGTTTGGGATTATTGTCATGCCCATGTTCCATCTTCAATGCTCTCACTGATGGAAGGAGGTTTTTGGCTTAAAATCTCACGATACATGGCCCCGTTCATTCTTCTTCCCTTACACGGATCAGTTCGTCCTGTCCCCCTCTGCAGAAAACAGCCCCAAAGCATGATGTTTCCACCCCCATGCTTCACAGTAGGTATGGTGTTCTTGGCAACTCAAAAACACCAAGAACACCAGCGGCTCTTTGGTTTTGAGTTTGGAGTCTGACTGTTTGAGGCTGTGGACAGGTGACTGTTATACAGATAACGAGGTCAAACAGGTGCCATTAATACAGGTAACAAGTGGAGGACAGAAGAGCTTCTTAAAGAAGACGTTACAGGTCTGTGAGAGCCAGAAATCTTGCTTGTTTGTGGGTGACCAAATACTTATTTTCCACCATGATTTACGATTAAATTCTTCAAAAATCCTACAATGTGATTTCCTGGATTTTTTTCTCATTTTGTCTCTCATAGTTGAAGTGTAGCTATGATGAAAATTACAGACCTCTCTCATCTTTAAGTAGGAGAACTTGCACAATCAGTGGCTGACTAAATACTTTTTTACCCCACTGTATGCAACTGGTTTAGTTTTTCAAGTTACACAAAGACAAAACTAGAACATCTGGTGGAGAAAACACAAAACAGTTCAACCACCTCAAAAGGAAGCAGTCCAAAGAGTACCCCAAAAAACCAGCGGTCAAAAAGATGCTGCGTATGAGAAAACAAGCATGTTGGAAAGATGCTGTAACATTTCGCCTAGGGTATAATATCCATGAATAGAATCAAAACAAGTATTTCAAGCGACTTAAATAGACTATAAATATGTTTCCTGATACTATTTATCAGGTTACAAACATTTTTCCAACACCGCAGCTGCTCTGATGTACACAAATGCAGAGAGACCCGTTGAATTTATTTTAATGAAGCAAACCATTATATCTGTGCAACAAATTTGTTTAGAGGATCAAAATATTCCAGTACTTCAATTTTCAGCAGTCAAAAGCATTTAGGTGCAATTTGCAATATGATTCCATATGATAAAAAATAGTGAAGTCACGTACAAGAGGTTTTTGTGACAACAGATTTTTGCAGTCTGAATACATTTGGCATTAACAGGACAAAAAGAGTTAAATAGTTAAAAAGTGCCTGATAGAATGGAACTATTGCATCTCGCGGAAGGCTGATAAACAGATCGCCATTTCTGTCCTCTTTATCTTAAAATAAATACAATAAATACAACAATAAATGGTGATAACAGAACTGTGTGGTATAATCGCGATAATACACTCGAGATCGTGCTTTAACGTGAGATATTGGCACGTAAGGGAGTCCCAATATCTCACGTTAAAGCAACACAATCTCGTGTATTATAGCTTAATAGCGAACTTGCTTCAGTAGCTCTGTTCAGTGTGCAAATTAGTCCTAAAAGCAAACATAAAAGAATTCATAATCATTGCGGACGGCAGATAATTATGCAAGTTCTCTCAAAAACAACAACATCCCTTAGTGACTCCAAACTTTTGAACGCTAGTGTATAAACTAAGCCGCACACTCCTGCACTACGCCTTATCCTCAAGACACTAACATGCTGGCACACACACACACACACACACACACACACACACACACACACACACACACACACACACACACACCACACACACACACACGCACTGTAAAACGTTCTGAACCTAAAAAAAGGACGGCTTTGATGAATTTATGGAGCTGAGTACAGACTAAATTCACCAGAGCGCGGCTCGTCCCGCTGACAACCAGCGTTCATGAGACCCCTGCGCAATCTGTGCGCTGTATTTCAGGGACTATTTTTCTCCAGTATTTTGCTTTGCTTGGGAGAATCTGTTGTCTGAACGGGACATGAACTAATTGCTCCCAACCGCGTCATGAAGCTCCAAAATGTGACAGAGTATAGCACCATAAATTGGCTGAATAAAATCCCATGTACTATTGCCTATAGATTTCCCACATGTAACAGCATGGGAGCTGGGGGAGCCTGTGGAGCTGACTGTTAGCTTTTCGTTTTGGATCGTGTGCACTTGAGAAAGAAAGATACACTTGCCTTAATGACATCTCGGCTTTTGACCTTTTAGAATAAATACGCCAAGGCAGAAAGAGACAGCGCATCATGTTCGAAAATAAGAATTGGCTAGCTGTACCATTGATATAATATACCTGGATGCCGCATTGTCAGCTGGATCATGCATCAACGTCGCCGCCATATTGGTCCAGGCAACTTCTCATAATTCTCCAAAGATAGTGTTGGAAAAACATGCCTGATTCTGGTCTAATAAATAATAATATAATAAAACAATGATAGGACTAGATTAGCAATAGTACATATATATATATATATATATATATATATATATATATATATATATAGTATAATATAGTATGCACTATTTTATATACTACATATAATATGTACTATTGTTAATCTATTTTATTAACTACATTATTTATTAAACTACATATTATTGTATTCCTAGATTAATAATAAACCTTTGAGTGCATCACTTATCGAGATTCGAAGTAACTGGAGTCCAAACCTTTCTGTACGCCACGTACATCAACAGTCTTGAATAAAAAATGACTCCTTAAAATCGACTAAGAAATTATTCGGTTATTGTGCATTTTACCCAGCCAGTCTTGCCTGGACCAATATGGCAGACACATCGACGTATGGCAGCAATGAGCCGAAGCAGCCAATTCGGCGTCTAGGTACATACGTCTATGATCTGTACATCCTCCAGAAATCATTCTCCTTAGCTACCACATTAGCTCCTCAGCAGAACCAGGATTTAGGCTGAATTAAAGAGTTTTGCTGATCTTTCATACACCCCGTGTTGATCTCCAGAGGCCCTGCTGATGGATTAGGGCCATCTGCAAGCAAGTGATCCCAGGAGCACAAACAGCACTCATTAACATCTGTCCGATCAACATGCGTTCACTTTGAGGTCTTAAGAACAATAATAAATCACCATAGAAAATAAAAATCTGTCTTTTAACACGTTGTGGCCCTAAACAGCTATTCACCTCAACAGCCAATCAACACTTCAGATCCACAAGCAGAGGCGGGAGTTATAGCACACCGACTTTTTTGTCTAAGTTACTTGTATTTGTGTGTCTGACTTTTTATCACTTATTTGTAACAAGCTGTTAATGGCGTTCATATGTGCTGTGTAGGGATGCACCGATATTGCCGATACGATAACCGATTATAAGCACATATTTGTGGCCGATACTGATATTAAAACCGATAATTTAGCCTTTCTGTATTTGCAAGACGTTCACATTATACTCCATATATGAACTGCTGTTAAAATCTGGATCAGTAATTCCTTTTACTTAGCAATAAAACAGGTAAACCAGACATGACAATTACAGTAAACATAACCCTTTAGAATTTTCTATATTTCTGCATAAATGTGACCTAAAACATCATCAGATTTTCCTAAAAGTAGATAACGAGAGCCCAGTTAAACAAATGAGACAAAATATTATACTTGGTCATTTATTTATTGACGAAAATGATCCAATATTACATATTAGTAAGTGGCAAAAGTATGTGAACCTCTAGGATTAGCAGTTAATTTGAAGGTGAAATTAGAGTCAGGTGTTTTCAATCAGTGGGATGACAATCAGGTGTGAGTGGGCCCCCTGTTTTATTTAAAGAACAGGGATCTATCAAAGTCTGCTCTTCACAACTCATGTTTGTGGAAGTGTATCATGTCAGGAACAAAGGAGACTTCTGAGGACCTCAGAAAAAGAGTTGTTGATGCTCATCAGGCTGGAAAAGGTTACAAAACCATCTCTAAAGAGTTTGGACTCCACCAATCCACACTCAGACAGATTGTGTACGAATGGAGGAAATTCAAGATCATTGTTACCCTTCCCAGGAGTGGTCGACCAACAAAGATCACTCCAAGAGCAAGGCGTTTGATAGTTGGTGAGGTCACAAAGGACCCCAGGGTAACTTCTAAGCAACTGAAGGCCTCTCTCACATTGGCTAATGTTAAATGTTCATGAGTCCACCATCAGAAGAGAAAGAACACTGAACAACAATGTGTTCATGGCAGGGTTGCAAGGAGAAAGCCACTGCTCTCCAAAAAGAACATTGCTGCTCGTCTGCAGTTTGCTAAAGATCACGTGGACAAGCCAGAAGGCTATTGGAAGAATGTTTTGTGGACGGATGAAACCAAAATAGAACTTTTTGGTTTAAAAGTAAAGTGTTATGTTTGCAGAAAGGAAAACCCTGCATTCCAGCATAGTATCATGGTTTGGGCCTGTTTTGCTGCATCTGGACCAGGACGGCTTGCCATCATTGATGGAACAATGAATTCTGAATTATATCAGAGAATTCTAAAGGAAACTGTCAGGACATCTGTCCATGAACTGAATCTCAAGAGAAGGTGGGTCATGCAGCAAGACAACGACCCTAAGCACATAAGTCGTTCTACTAAAGAATGGTTAAAGAAGAAGTTGTGCAAGGACCTGAAGCGAGCAGCTAATGTGAGGAAACCCACCAACATCCACTGTACACCCAGCAACATCAGGTATTTAGCTTGATGAATAACAGGCAAGAGAAAATCAAAGAAATATTTACAAATAAATACATCATAAATATCGGTTTTAATATCGACTAATATACTATTATCGGATAACTGAAAAAATATAATCTATATATCGGCAAATAATACATCGGCCGCTGATATATCGCGGATAAATAATTGTAAGTAGTACTCCTTCGTTTATCCCCCAGTACCTGTATGTTCTCTCTAATAATATCATTTTTGGATTGCATCAAACAAAAGCATCAGGTCCATCATCATCATCATCTGCACACAGTTCTCTTTGAAAATATCCTTTACATTTATATTACAGAAGCCTAAAAAGACTACATGACAATGGTAATGTCTGGTCAACGCCCTGTTTCACAGAACTTAATGCAGTCATTAAACGTACCTGTACTCCCCAGGTTCTACCACCTTGTCGGATTCCAGTTCCTGAAAATGACTACATATTTGTCCATCAGAACACTGACAGGACAGTGGTGGCTTAGCAGTTAAGGTACCAAACTGTGGACCAGAAGGTTCAGGGTTCATAGCCCACCTCCAATGCCATGCCGCCATTGTTGGGTCCTTAAGCAAGACCCTTAACCCGCAACTGCTTGGATTGTTGCACTAAAATGTAAGAAAACGTCTCCAAACACGCACCATGACTTAAAAACAGGGAAACCCAGAGCTGTTTGGATTGAAACGTTCTCCACGTACAGCCATAAACAGTTTCCAGCTTAACAGGCACCCCTGCTTTGGACAATCACGAGCCATTTTATCAGGTACGCCGACCATATGGGTGCACTTTGTAGACATGCCATTACTGACTGTGGTCCATCTGTGCACATTTTGTCAGCCCAACTCTACCATTAAAGGAAACGTTCGGGTCGTGGACCATTCTCAGCACAGCAACCACCTTAAAGCAGGGCTCCACTCAAACTTTTCCACCATGAACAGCACTTTCGGTGTAGAGCTAAGAAAGTGCAAGAATTATGGAACAAAAGCTTGAACTGGATTCTGAATTCCTTCTTCTCCGTTGCCTGCATCTCTCTCGTGACTCCAGACTTTTATAGTCATTTATACTGTACTATCATACATTGAGTCTTGGTCCTCCCAAGGTTTCTTCCTATAACACTCAGGGAGTTTTTCCTTGCCACTGTCGCCCTAGGCTTGCTCAATTTGGGATTGGACGTAGATATTAGGAGATAATCTAAACTTGTAAAGTTGCTTTGAGACAATGCTCCATTGTAAAAAAGCGCTATATAAATAGATCTGACTTGACTTGACTTGACTTTATTGGAACTTCCTTAGCAGCTACAACCTCAGCTGAGAGTCACCAATCCTACTAGTGAAGACGTTCTTCGTATCCCTGAACCGAAATCTCAAAACAATCAGCATCAGTTGCCAGAGACAGGAATGGTCAGGTGCATGTGAGGGAATGGGAACATCTGAAGAGCGTTTTAAAAATAATTTGAATGAAAAACAATAAGAAGGAACTGAATTTCACTATATGGACAAAAGTATTGGGACACCTACACATTTCAGATACAGGAGCTTTTATGAGAATCCATTCTAAATCCATATAAGCATTAGTATGATTTGGTCCCCTTTTGCAGCAGTCCTGTCGATAACGCCATAATATTAGAGAGGCCATTTTTTCACAACCCTTTGTAATGGCTAGGAGCTTGATTTTATACATCTGTGGCAATGAGACTGAATGGTACACCTGAATTCAATGATAAAGACATGTGTCTAAATATTTTTGGCCATACTGTGTACGAAATTTTGGCGCACCAATCTGCACCTGAAACCAAACAAAGAAATTATGGATTAATCATACTCTTCATACTCTCCATTCTAGAACCAGAACACGTTCCTGAACTTACACCGCCAGACACTGCTCAGGGCGACCCTGCCACGTGACAAAGATATCATACCGAGACAGAGGAACCAGCGATGGAACTATAAAGAGAATGTAAGTTAACATGTGTGCCTACAGAGGAATGGCAGATCCTATTGAATTGAATATCACAATCAGCCTTTTGCACCCTGGCATTCGGATAAATGTTACATCAGCTTTTAACAAGCCTTACATCACCCCTGTGCCTGTTCCCACTCATTCACCCTGGATTCAAACTACCTTTGAAATATCAAGTGAAGAAGCCCCTGGTAGCATCCATGTACTCTCCGCAAATAAACAGTGTGCAGCAGATAAAGAGTGTTTGCCAGTGGGCTTGCTTTGGAAAAATCATGCCACTATTCGTTTCAAAGTATTTTGAGCTTTCACACTCATCTGGCTTTCTGCCGGCACCATCCTTTGTTGAGGTCAGTCTCCAGTATTGGGTCTTAATTGGGCAGTACAGTCTGGCCATCGAGGAGCTACCCTCCATGACTTTGTCTTGGGGGCAATCATTGCCATTATCGATTGTGGGTCTTCTTAGGATTACAGACGGACAAAAACATGGCTGTAGCTGAAAGAATAGATCGGTATGGGTGCGAGGCCACCTTGTTCTAACCAGTGGAACACCACAGTCTCCAACCCATAGTTAACCCTTTAGAAGTAGGTATGTGCCCATAAATATGTGACATAAACTTCAAAATCTAATATTAAATAATCAAATTCCTCGTTTTCTCGAGTATTCCTCGTTTTCTCGAGTATATACCGCATTTCAGTGTCTCCACGAAGTGTTCGATAGCCGTTTCGCCACCTTTAATTAATCCGTGGCGCGTCTAATTCCAAGGTTGCCAAATCCCATGAGAAAAAAACCCACACAGTCAATGGAAGAATGAGGCCAAATGAGGCCAAGACTTTAGAATAGGCGAACCTAGCAACCTGTCGGTTTAGGAAATCAGGTAACTGGTATACACGCTATGAGTAATCCGATTACTGGGGTTAAATCCAGCTCTCTTCAATGTATTTCTTCATCTGATTTGTAGATTGGAGTATGCTGTATACATGACCCATTGATTATTAATTATTGATTACTAAGTGCGTGTAAACGCACTCAGTGTCCGCTCTCTTTAATGTCAGGGTCTTAAGAATTGCAATAGGAAATAAAAATATGTCTTATATACATGTATATCACGTCTGAATGACAGAAAACTAATAAGAGCGAAGAGTGGCACCTGCTGGCAGAATAGAACAACATAACATTCCTTTTGTTAATGTAATGTCAATGGCAATGGCCGGTCAACGTGCCCCAAGATTTGTGGCTGCGTGTGGGGCCATGTCCCAATACTTTTGGCCATGTGCGGGGGCGTGTCCCAGTACTTTTGGCCGTGTGCGGGGGCATGTCCCAATACTTTGGGTCGTGTGCAGGAGGTTGTCAGACGTACCAACCTCTGATGACATCATCGATTGCAGTTGAAATTAGAATTTTGTCAGTTATAAATTGAATCTGAAAATTCCATCATGGCATTTCTATGGGAGATTTTTCATTTTTAAACTTAAATCTATTGAAAACGATCAATCTGAGGTCTGTAATTTTCATCATAGCTACACTTCAACTATGAGAGACAAAATGAGAAAAAAAAAAATCAGGAAATCACATTGTAGGATTTTTAAAGAATGTAATTGTAAATTATGGTGGAAAATAAGTATTTGGTCAATAACAAAAGTTCAACTCAATACTTTGTAACATAACCTTTGTTGCCAAATGTTTCCTATTTGCACACACTGTAGCTGAAATTCTGGCCCATTCCTCCATGCAAATCCTACAATGTGACTTCCTGGATTTTTTCCCTCATTTTGTCTCCCATAGTTGAAGTGTACCTATGATGAAAATTACAGACCTCTCTCATCTTTCTAAGTAGGAGAACTTGCACAATCAGTGGCTGACTAAATACTTTTTTGCCCCACTGTATATAGTGATGCATGGAGGTAGAAAATGCTACAAATCCAGGTCCGAGTCCCAGTCTGACCTCTCTGAAAGCCAAGTGAGTGTGCGAAACTGCAAATGGACTAAAACGTCTACTGTTGGTACTCTCATCCTACAAAGATCACACAAAGAGCACCGAATGCAGTGCTTAAGTGACAAAACAATGAAAAATCCACAAAAGCCATATTCAGGAGAGAGAAAAAACACCTAATCCAGACCAACACCCAAACTTCAAGATTTAAAGCCGCTTTGCTTCCTCGGGTCCTGGACAGCTTACATTCATAGAGAGGACAAGAGAGGGAAAAAGTCCTTCTTTGTGTTTTGGAACACTAACCCCAGTGAGATGCTACAGCATGATCTGAAGAGAGCTGTTAATGCAAGAACGCCCAGAAATTCCTCCTCTCCACTGTGCAAGGCTGATCGACAGGAAAGATCGTGTCTGTGAACAATTAAGCAGTGCGTTCAATAAAAACACTGCTACTAGCTGTGGAGGAACGTGTACGTCTAGCCCACCATCGCGGTGACAGGGGTTCAAGTCCCAACACAGTGAATACTGGTTCTGCCTGAGGAAGAGGAATCTGTTGTTTGGCTGAGAAAGGAACGATAACCCCTGCCGAATTCTCAGATGGACTTCTCAGGTGTCCTGTCCAAGGAGCGCTCAAGTCTGAGCCAGGTGAATTCTGAGATGGGATTTAGATCCCCCAAGAACCTTGAGCAGGATAAGTAGGGGTAAAAGTGGGCGTATAGCACTGTACTGTACGATGCATTCACTCTTAACTTTGTCTTTTATAATCATGTGAAAGACGATTGTGATTCTCTTTTCTGCCAGCAGGTGTCACAAGGGTTCGCCCATACTCTTCTGTCATTCAGACGTGAATTAGATCTACATAAGACATTTTATTTCCTATTATACTTCTTAAGACCTCGGACGTACGTTGACCGGCGCATACGTGTAATCTGCCTTACAGTGTCAAGTACACATTAGACCAATTAAAAAGAGCAAATCCTTTCAGCTCTCCCTGCACTTTGATGAAACTACGATGCTGCGAAATCCGAACGATCTCTCAATGCAAAACACAAACGGGAGGGGTCAAGCGGTTAATGACGCATGAAATAAACAGCAGAGACAACATTTTCTCGAGCTGAACTTGATAAGACAATACAGCTAAGGGACAAAAAGACCTAGCGCATTGCCATGGCAACAGTCGAACCCATCACCTGTGGTCTTTGAGACAGGATAATGCGTGAGAAAGGCAGTTTTGATTCTTTTTTTGAATCACCAAATGATTTTCGATCGTACAAACAGTACAAACAAACAAAAATATGATAATGTGATATAACATGGAATCAATGGTACTAAGAACGAAAAAAACCCGCAGAACAACCACAGGTTAGCCTTTATTCAAAGTTCTCCGGCTATAGAAGTGGTTTGTGTACTATTGACAAGTTTGCCAGGGATCAATAAAGGCATGCAGGCATTTAAATAAGAGAAGTTAAGAAAGGATAGCAGCAGAGAGACAGACACAGAGACAGGAACAATCAGTGCCCCATTGTTTACTGACTATATTGTGCTGACGCTTTATATTCTTTCAGTCATTTATCTTCAGTAACCACTTTATCCTGGTGAGGAATGTAGTGGGTCCAAAGCCTATAACAAAAATCCTGGGAGCAAGAAAGAAATACACTTTGGACAGGACCCCAGCTTACCTTTGCCTATCACACACTGCACACACTCAAACGCATTCACTCACATACAGTCTGCAAACTGGATATTAATTGAAGTCAAGCGCTTTTTACAATGCAGAATTGTCTCAAAGCAGCTTTACAATTTTAGATCATCTTCTAAACTATAAGGCCAATTCCAAATTGAAGCCTAGGGTGACAGTGGAAAGGAAAAACTCCCTAAACATTACAAGGAAGAAACCTTGGGAGGACCAAGACTCAAAAAGGGACCCAACCTCCTTGGGCGGCTTAGAAGTTATATGTAAGAATGAACCAAGTCTAATTAAAATGAAATATTATGAAGAGTATGATATACTACAGAACATAAAGCTACAGCGTATAGAGTGGCTCTAGCACAACAGAAAAATACAAAAACACACTTTCAATGACGTGTCACTTTATAGAAATGTGCTGCTATGAGGCCATTTCTCCAAATTGCATGTTTTAAGTTCTTTGCCAGTTTCGTAATGCAGATCTTTTTGGGTCACTGTTAAATTCCCCTAGGGGACTGACCTCTAGAACCCCCCTAGTCAAAGCTTAGCCTCCCCATTCATAAATCTCTGACATCCCTGGCTGTCACAGTGGTGTGGACAGAGTACTGGACTGTGGACCAGAAGGTCCAGGGTTCAATCCAACCTCTGCTATGCTTCCACTGTTGGGTCCTTAATGCACAGTTGGATGGGCTGTAAGACTTAAGTCACTCTGAATAAGATAAATGTTACTATACTCCAATTTATCCTGCAACCAATGGAAACAGTGTCTTACAATCCTCTTGTTTTCTACCAATTTACTCCTTTATTTATCTATTAGCCAATCACTGAGTGTTTGGCTAGTAAGAGTTCAGTATTTGTGTCAGCTGAGGTCATAAACTGGCGGGATGAACTCTGGTGGTATTACAGTGACCGCGTTGAAAACGTTGAGACGACACACAGTCCTTATCCTGTTTATATGTTCTATTTTCCCACAGCTTGCCTGAGGTTTACCAAAAAGTCCTTCCCTGGATTTACAGCCCAACATCTTGAAGCATGTGCTTATGTTGTGTGTACAATGACGTCGACATGTTTTTCCTCTCCAAGTCCTTTCCATACCTCACAATGTAGAAGTCACTCCAATTTATGTGCCTAGGGCTAAAGTGAAGGTAGAAGAACGTCTACCAGTAGAGATGGCTATTGGCTATACCAGAGCAATGTAAAACCTCGAGTGGTGTGGGCGGGGCTTTCAATGTCTTTACATGCCTTGATGGAGAAGACAAACATTTCAGAGCCAAAGGACTCCTCACAAACAACAGAAGATGAGAAGCTCACGACTGTAAGGGGACTACTATTGTGTGTAAGAGTGGTTTTAGAAAATCTGGGACTGATAAATACTGATTAAATATTGAGTCTATTGTCATAAGATACTATAAGACATAGAAACATATAAAGAATATATATATAAACTATAACTATGAACTTACATTTACAGCATTTAGCAGACGCCGTTATCCAGAGCAACTTTTAATACAATTAATATAATCTTATAATCCAAGCAATTGTGGGTTAAGGGTCTTGACTCCTTCTCCATGACTTTAGTTTCGCTCTTAGATTTATCATCTACGCTGGCCCAAGGAGGGTGGGTCCCTTTTTGAGTCTTGGTCCTCCCAAGGTTTCTTCCTATAACACTCAGGGAGTTTTTCCTTGCCACTGTCGCCCTAGGCTTGCTCAATTTGGGATTGGACGTAGTTATTAGGAGATAATCTAAACTTGTAAAGTTGCTTTGAGACAATGCTCCATTGTAAAAAGCGCTATATAAATAGATCTGACTTGACTTGACTTGCTCAGGGAGCCAACAGTGGCAGCTTGGCAGAGGTGGGATTTGAACCCTGGACCTTTTGGTCCATAGTCCAGTACCTTAACCGCTAGGCTACCACAGTCCCACAGTCACATACTAATTATTAAGCCGCCCAAGCAGGTTGGGTTCCATTTTGAGTCTTAGTCCTCCCGAGATTTGGTCCTTATAACGTATAGGGAGTTTTTCCTTGCCACTAGGCTTGCTCAATTTGAGACTGGCCTTATAATTTAGAAGATGGTCCAAAATTGTAAAGCTTCTTTGTGACAATGCTTCATTAAAATTAACTACAGAAATTAAGCTGACTTGACTTTCCCAGAATAAGCATTCTGGACCAGATATGGCTCAGTGTAGGCACTTATGACTCAATTATGGCGATGGCAAGTCTATTGTGAGCCACAACATAGCTCATCACAGCGTTCGGACTCTCAGGCGGCCCACATGTAATCACTGTATTTGGGGCAAACGTGGCCCGTCGGGTGCAGTTCTGGCTGTGTACTGGCAGCCAGGTTTGGTTGACGACGTCCAGCATTGGAAAAGGCAAGCAAAATTCCCCTAGAGCTTTTTGGAGCTTACATGGGTTGTGAATTGGATATGCCAACCAACTATGCCACCATGCTGCTACGCCATCCTTCGGACAGTATTAAACCAAACACCCTCTTTATCATATTTCTAAATGAACGCTTTCTGAACAAACAATTCAGTCACGGTACAAATTAGCAACCGGTGCTCCTGCCCCAAAAACCTGGCTTGATGTCACCCTTCACTGAGCGAAGCTTTTTCTATTGTGTCGTTTAACTGGACCATAAAGCTGTCACGAAATACACCAAATAAATGCAAACATTTAGGAAGTAGTTGCCAAGTTTAAAAGGTCACGGGCGTATTTGCAAACAAGGCAGCAATCATGTTCTTCTATCCTAAGCCTTAAATCAGACCAATCCCTCTAAAGGCATGTTACAGCCTAATAGCTAAGCTCCCTACAGAGTTTGGCTCAATGGTATTATTATTCTCTTGTCTTTGTCTCCCACACTCTTTCTCAGTTCAGTGGAGATGCAGTGGGTTTAAAAGCAGGCCTATTAAAGGCTTTAGCCATAAATACATGCACAAACGCACATACTTCCTAGAGTACTTCCCATCTATTATTACTCCACAATATGAATTAGAGACAGTCAATACAATTTGCAATATGCTCCTCTATACTATAGTTTATTAATATATTGCAGTACATATACCGGTAGTTTGTGGACAACCAATACTTGAACATCCCTTCTAGAACCATGGGCATTTAAATGAAATAAGCCCCCCTTTTCACCCCTTTATGACACTTATATGGACCAACAAGGGTTGGCTCAGAATAAGTGTTAGAACAGCATTTCCCATACACTGACTCTACCAGGGCGGGACCAGCTATACAAATGGCCACCAAGCTATAATCGGTGACCCATTTCAGCATTTTTAAAAATCCGTCTGAGAGAACGACAACATTTACATTAACAGCATTTAGCAGACGCCCTTATCCAGAGCGACTTACAATTGGTACAATCTTACAATCCAAGCAATTGTGGGTTAAGGGCCTTGCTCAAGGACCCAACAGTGGCAGCTTGGCAGAGGTGGGATTTGAACCCTAGTCCTTCTGGTCCAGAGAAAGCTGCCAAGCTGCCACTGTTGGGTCCTTGAGCAAGGCTCTGAACCCACAACTACTGTATTGAGTGCAAATAAGTCTCCATGGATCCTAAAAAGGGTTGTATTGACTGCCAACCAAAAGGAAAACAGGACCTTAATAGTCCAGAACACAGGCTACAGTTAGCAATAGCAGCTATGCTAGTACGGGAGTTCATCAATAGAGTAAGTGTTTGCTTTTACTTTCACTTTCAATCCATTACTCACTAAATGACATGAGATTTTAACACTTTATTATAAAATAAGCTCTGTGTTAATGATTCTGGCCAACTGTAGCTTAATGTAACTGTTTTAAATGTTAAATTACTTATCATTACTTATCACAGGCTCTGCTATGATACCAAATAATCCTCGGTTCATGATACATTTAACTTATGATGGACTTGTCAGAAGGTATCCCCTTCCTAAATTAGGGAGAACCTGTACAATACAACTCAATTAATGCATATAATGCCTTATACAGTGTGGATTTTCTGGGGGTCTGGAACAGATTCATTCAATGGGAATAATTATGGGAAAAATTTGCTCTGTAGTCGTTGTTTCCGGTTCTCGACAAGCCTTCTGAAACGAATTAATGATGAGAACCGAGGTACCACTGTATACCCATAGACACACAAAAGTTCCTAGTTTCTATAATCAACTTAAAAAACCCCTCAAATATATATTAAAAATGGAAATGCCCTTACTCACCTTCCTATAACCTTTTTTACTCATCTTCAAAAGATTTGCCAATAATTATGGAGTGGAATGTAGTTCTGGGGTTAAATAAACTTAACAAAGGTATTTCTTGTACTGATACTGATGTTAAACATTTTGAAATGACATCCAGCCCTACACAGGATGCACAACTGTTATGCCACGCATGTTCACTGGTCCCAATTTTGAGCCTGTGTAGCCTACAGAATCTGCATTTCTAGGTTAGAGTATCAGTGAGTGTCACTGAGCCCTTTTGTGTGACATTCTACTGGCCACTTTTGTCTGGGGAAAAAAACACACACATTGTCTACGTATTGCTACCATGTAGTGTATCTGATAAACACTGAGAATTCGGTTAAATCTACACCAGTCTTCGGGAAATTAAATGTTTTCTGAGAACCCGTTTGTTTTTCAGAAAATGCGTTTCTGCCTTCAGTCGTCATACGAGCGCAAATAAAACCAGCAGCCCTGAAATGAAAGCTGTGCAGCTCAGGGTGCGTCGGCATTATTCGCGTGGTTACAAGCTCAGCGCCGACTACAATGTACGAGCTCACTAAGCTGTCACCAAAGAGATGCAGAGTCATTTGTCAAACAGCAGTGCTTCCTCCGACCGCTAATATATAACCCGATGACTCAGCAGGTTAGCTGGACCTGTGCTGCAAAACTGAGATTCTAGTCCTACCATAAATGTTCACGAAGACTGCTAGCTTTGTAGGAAATGTACATCTGAATTTCTGCCACCTGGCCATCTGTTATATGTCCTACTTCTGTCTTCAGTGAGTGGCATGGTGTAGGAAAGAAATCACACCAAAACCGTGTACTGGAGGAAAATTGAATCCATGACATGGTTTATCTAGATTTATGTTCATTCTTGTATTCGTTCAGAGCTGTATTGTGGATAAATGGAAGAGCAGCCTGGCTCTGGCTCTGGTTAAGGCTCTGGACTACTATTTAAGGTTTCGAAGGTGCCACCACCAAGCTCTTTGGAACTGGGTGACTGGCAGATGATATAAAGGACAGTGCACAAGTCTTAGGCCACCATTAGATTTGTTGTTTCAGCAATGGTGTAATGATCTTCATTCCATTCTTTGTGAGCTTTAGCATATCTTAGACTTTCCATCCTGCTACCCTTCTAAAAAGGCCAGTCCTGATCAATGTTCTTCAGAATGTAGGGTCAACTTGACATCCCGATGAAGCTCCCAGATGCTGCTGTTGCTCAAGTGTAAAGAGGTCACACCAAATACTGCTATAAATGCTGGGGTTTTTCAGCTTTTTAATACCGTATACAAATTTTCTGTATTTTCTGGTTGTATCTAAAGAAACTGATATATATATATATATATATATATATATATATATATATAGATATATATATATTTACATCACAGCATTTTAGCAGACGCCCTCATCCAGAGCGACTTACAGTTGATACAGTCTACAATCCAAGAAATGGTAAGTTAAGGGTCTGGCTTCAAGGACCCAACAGTGGCAGCCTTGGCAGAGGATGGGATTGAACCTGGACTTCTGGTCATAGTCCAGTATCTTAAACCAAAATAGGCTACCACAGTCCCATATATATATATATATATATATATATATATATATATAATATATATTATATATCTATATATTATATATAAATAGATGCATATATATATAATATATTCTATATATTATCGATATATATAGATATATATATATATATATTTATATATATATACTGCCTGGAAAAAAAAGGTCACAACTGGATTTAAACTAGCAAATAGGTAAATAGTTAACAAAAGGCCTCCCATTGGAGCATTATCTGCACTGGTGATTATGTTTAGCTGCCAACAAGTTCTTTAACCTAACTGATGCAGTGGTACGCTTCTCCATTTCATAAACCAACAAGTGTATAAAAGGACATCCTGTGGTCGTGGAAAAGAGTTCATTCTTGTTTCAGAAGGTTAATTGTGGAGTGTGTTCAGGGAGCATGAGCCATCATTTGCACACATGGACTGACCACCACAGAGTCCAGACCTGAACCCCATTGAGAATCTTTGGGATATGCTGGAGAAGACTTTGTGCAGTGGAACAAATCTCCCATCAGCTAATTTTGTCCAACAAAATATTAGTGTGTGTGACCTTTTCTGGATAAACTTTTATCATTGCTAAAATCTAATGTTGTCCTAAGACTTTTGCACAGTACTGTAAATGCAAAACATTCTTTTGTTAGTGCTTTTTCCTGATCATGCATGTAGATGGTATGGGGCTGGAGATGGAAACACATCCTGGAAAAGGGTGACTGATAGATGCTATACAGTACTGTGAAAAAGTCTTAGACCACCACTGGATGTGTTGTTTTAGCAATGGACCATAAATAACTTGTTTGTATACTTACTGAAACTCACGATTCTACTGAAAATTTTCAAGCTTGGATTTGTCACTCCGTATCTTTGTGAGATTTCACATATCTCACACAACCTTTTCACCTTGTTCCCCTTTCCGGCTTCTATCCTTCCAAAAAGACCATTCCTGATCAAGTTTCTTTGGAGTGTAGCCTCAACTTGGCATCCAGATGACGCTCCCAGATGCTGCTGCTGTTCAAGTGTAAGGGGAAGTCACATTAAATACTTCCCCCTGTCACCATTAGAAGCTGTTTTTCTGGCTTTTTTCAGTTTTTAATACTACATACAACCTTCCTGTATTTTCTGGTTGCATTCTAATAAAGAGACTGATAAATAATTCTATATTGCTAAAACAACAGTACGTCTAATCCAACGGTGGCCTAAGACCTTTCCACAGTACTGTAGCCAATACATCATCTAGTAATCCCAATGCAATGACCTGGGTTTGGGTCCATGCAAGTGGGTCAGACATCGTACGGATCCGATTGAATCATTTCAAAGTGCTGCAACAGTGACCCATAGTGGTCTGGTGTCGCATTCAGGGCACGCTTGCGCCTGGATGCTTCCTCCACTGTGACCCTGACCAGAAAAATAAGGATTTAAACCTGAAAAAAATTCTAGAATTTATTAGGAACCCAGGATCAAACTCCTGGAGCTGTTTGGCATCAAGTTTACATGCATCACCATTGGTGCTGACTCGCATTCACCGGGGATTCAATCTGACACTACGTCTTGGAATCAAGCCAAGATTACCTAGATCAATATCTGATTTGACACGTCCCTGTCCGTTCCACTGAGGTATTTGACGTCACGTATAACGTTGGCGAAAATTGCGCAAGTAAGACAGCCTTGTCATCCCAGTGGTACGGGTTTGATATTTGTATTGTAATCTGTATACCTCCAGGACTTACAACAAAATACAGGCTTCTTATCCAGGAACCCAGCCCATGAATGGACTATAATGGACTGAGAAGGAAGGACTGATCAAAGACGCATCATTAAGGGGTAGGGGAAAGAAAACAGCAGTGTATGGACTCAGTAAGTAGCTCGAAACAGCGCGAGCCACTTTTCTTTCAACAATGTATTATGATGCAGTCGTTGTCTGTAAGAGCTAGACTTTTAGAGGACAATGGATTCAAGCAACCTGACATCCTTCCAACAACAGCCCTTCAGACTCTCACCTGGTCAATCAAATGCAACATCAACCCTGATGGAATATTAATAAATCAGCTGGCGCGGGTCATTAATCAAGATTACCCAATTCAGCAGTAATTGAAATAAGCAGCAATATTATTCAAATGATCGATTTTTCTTCGTCATTTAAAAGACTACATTTTTATTTCTTGCACTTAAGCTTTACTGAACCATAGTTTCATTCATTCTAAATATATTGTTAGTAAGCTATATTATCACTAGTGACAGACTGATTAATTGGTTGGCCAATAGTGGGGAAATGCAGAGAAACATTGTGTTTTCCCCCCAGAAAGAATGTGATGTTATCTGATAATAAATAAAACTTTTATTAATATTTATAACTTTTAGTTATAGAGACAGTGCATTTATAGCTTAAACAAATGTTCATTTAACTTCAGCAATTTGGTGTCATTTCTTATTTTTAGTTTTATCAGTTAAAAAGAAATGTGATATCGGCATTATATATCAACCCTTGGTCATCCTGCTCTCTAAATATCGGAATCGGCCATTAAAAAACCCATATTGGTCGACCACTAATTATCACGTTATTATTTTGTAATTTTATTTTCTTCAATAGAGCGGACTGCTCTTAAAAATACACACAGGTAATCGACTAAAACCACACCTACAGTACTGCGCAAAAGTATTAGGAAACCATTAGATGTGCTGTTTTAATAGTATAATGATATATAACGTATAATTATTCATCAGTTTCTTTATTAGAATACAACCAGAAAACACAGGTTGTAAGCAGTATTCAAAAACAAAAAAAGTCCTGACCTGATTATTATAGAAGACAGAGAAAGAAATAAAAGAAATCTAATGCTGAAAAAAGCCTGGTATAACACACCAGATTACTTGAGAACATTTCAGGACCAATGGTTCAAGTGCCACAATAAGTACTGAGTTCTGCCTGTAAAAACCATTTTGTTTTTTATTTTGTGACAATATGTCCTGTATTTTTTGTTTGTATCTTAATAAAGAGACTGAGAAATAATTATACATGGCCATGAAACCATAATTCAACAAATCCATTGGTGGCCTAAGACTTCGTACTGTACACAAACTTATGCAACATATTCAATCTGGCAAACACTGCTGGGATATATGTAAATGAAGAAACTAGTCTAGGACAGAGAGCATAATAAACGAGTTTGTACAAAGGAGAGATGCTAACGCACAAGGGTGGCGAAAGTTTGCTTACATCATACGACCCACTAGATGCTACATGAGATCTGTGCTGAGGGACTTCACCCTGTAGTTCAAGAGTGAAAGATGAATGAGAAGAAACTAGTCATAACTCAAAAAATATCCAACCAATCACTTAACTGAAGAGATTTTGCGGGAGAGAACCCCTCGCAGATCGCTATGGCATAAAAATTGTGTGGACCGACCATAAAATGTCGGAGTTATGACCATTTAAAAACACATTAAAAATGCAGAAAAGGTCCAATCAGAGATTCTGAAATTAACATGGGACTCTATGGGAGGAATTTCACCGAATTTCACCAAACAAATCGTCATAACTCCAAAAATCAATGAGATATTTAGATGCTTCATGAAGGGGAAGTATCTCTCCCATTTACAGTTTAAAAGGAGTTTCTAGGTGAAAGTATAAGGATTTTAGACAAGTTGAAAAAGTTAATGAATCCGATTCTCAGTCAAATCACATGTGAATTGAGTGGAGTCACATGACCTCACTCCAAGCGCTCGAATAGGGAATTAATGGAGGGAAATTTAAAGAGTGATAAAACGTGAACGAAGAGTGCAATCTGTGCAAAATTTGACCAAATTTTGTGTTTGTATCTTGAAAATCTTCGCACAAAAGTCCATGTTGATATTCCGAAAGCTGTAGGAGGAGATATTCGCAGAAAATCGGGGGGAAAACAATTAGCGTGACACAAAATTAATTTGCGTAACAATGAACGATGCTGCAAAAACACCACAAATTAGGTGATAGACGCCGGAAAGTGATGTTCTGTGGTACCAAAGAGGCATTAGCTCATTTTTTTGTAATATGGGGGCACCACTGGTCCAGTCACATGACTATGGCATTCCGCAGAGCACCAAGACTTACCCTCCTGGTCCATCAGGTGCCTTTCCTGGTCTGTCGAAAGTCAACTACTAAAAATACAGCCGACAAATGTCTCGAGACGGGGTTCAAACCAGAGCGGCCCAGTTGGAAGAGCATTGGTTCAGAATGCTGGTGGTCAGGAGGGTAGGACACGCAACACAGAGAGGTCCAATTTTGGTCGTCCTCAGGCTGGCGGCTGGGTCTACAGTAGTCGCGTGACCAGATCAGTGGTGCAAAAAGATATAGGTGTGTATTTCTAGCTTCTACAAGTGTGCTGCTGATTACTGTACAACAGGAACCGAAACACAGCAAAGGACATACTCTTAGTCAATGCTAACGTGTCTTTTCGAGAGAGCTGATGCGGAAAAGAGGGCCTAGACGCTAGCTCCGGCTGCATAGCACCCCATATCCATTAATAATGCATCAGCTAGGTTATTTGTTTACGCTCGTGGCTGCTGCTAGGTTTTTCATAAAGGCTGTTAACTGCATATTTATTGTGAATAAGCGCACCAGGAGTACACTGAGGCATGAAAATACGAACGAAGACAATATAGAATGAAGGGTGTGTTAGAGAGAGAGAGAGAGAGAGAGAGAGAGAGAGAGAGAAATCCTGACAAGCAATGGCACAAAGAGCTCGGGTGTGAGGAGAATGCCTGATTGACAACATCGTCCATTGCACTCCAAAAAAAAAAAAAAAAAACCAATAAACTGTTTCTTTTGGAGAAAAAGTGGTCCATGCTCACCTCTGTGTTTTCATCTTTCGCAACAACATGAAAAAATAGACCGAATGCTTAACTGGGTCAAGAGGTTAGCCTGAGGTAAACTGGAGGATATGACGAGAACCCAGAGGCGTTATCATATAAATTAGTCATACTATGAAACAAACGCAAGGCATAACCGATTGTGGGAAGAATTAACATGAAACCAAAAGTTTTATCCCCCCCATGATGGTGACAATAACTGTTTTGGTTCTCATTTGGTGGTTAAGATACTGGACTATTTACCAGAGGGTCCAGGGTTCGAATCCCACCTCTGCCAAGCTGCCAGTGTTGGGTCCTTGAGCAAGACCCTTAACCCACAATTGCTTGGATTGTAAGACTGTATCAATTGTAAGTCGCTCTGGATAAGGGCGTCTGCTAAATGCTGTAAATGTACATTTTCAATGCACTATTCAATAAACTGCATTAGATATTCGAAAATATATTATAAAATAAGCTTTATGGAGCCTATGACAAGTGATGATAATGTTTAAAACACGTACATTAACCTACAGTTGGCCAAAATCATTAACCGAAAGCTTATTTTATAATAAAGAGTTCAAAAATCTCATGTAATTTAGTGAGTCATGGATTGAAAGTGAAAAGTCAAAGCAAAACACTTACTCTTTTGATGAACTCCGGGCGCTAGCAGAGCTGCTATGCTAACTGCAGCCTGTTTCCTTTCAGTTGGCTGTAATCCCTAATGTTTTCTGTACCCCTGGGGACTCATTTGCACTAATAATACAGTACTATAGATGTAAAACATAAAAAAAAACATGATAAACCCAGCAGCATAAGGGCTGATCAACACACTGAGCAACAGCTACTGTGAATCTGAATCACTGAGTACTGAATCGTGAATCGAGTTTAGGCTGAAATGACTCATGCAAGTTTAAGCAAATGCACAATTTTTCTAGTCAAAATGCGTCAAAAACCCAATTCGGCGAGTTCTGAAGAGGCCGAGAACCGAGGTGCCACTGTTTATGAAACGCCTCGGTGTACAATACATTCATCTTACAATGGATTACGTGTCCCCACTGAAAAACAGCGACTACCTGTACAATAAAATCCAACACAACTTCTCATCTGGGGCAAACAAGCATCTGCTACAAATGTTTCCCCATCATTTCTGTGCGTGGGCTAGCACATTTCTGTCTCTGTGTGTGGACCGAAAGTTCACACAACATTAGCACTGTGATTGATGCTCACAAAGAAAACTAATGTTGCTTAACAAAAACTGAGGCTTCCATTTAAAACTTGCAGTCTAAAAACAGTTGCCTTGGGTTACTGAGGTTAGGCTTAGAGCTGGGTGTAGGGTTCGCATCATTTAGCTATAGCAATACACGTCGAGTAGAAACATGGATATACAAAGATGGGCATGACTGTGTGTGTCTGTGTGCTTGTGCGTATGCTGTTTATGTCTGGGTGACACAAAGGTTTAATCGTCCCTAGAGAACTAAATACAGTGGTGCATGAAAATTTGTGAACCCTTTAGAATTTTCTATATTTCTGTTTAAATATGATCTAAAACATCATCAGATTTTCACACAAGTTCTAAAAGCAGATAAAGAGAACCCAGTTAAACAAATGAGACAAAAATTATACTTGGTCATTTATTTATTGAGGAAAATGATCCAATATTACATATTAGTGAGTGGCAAAAGTATGTGA